>JAEANM010002042.1:0-25630 GCA_017656035.1 Myanophis thanlyinensis
TCTGTCTTAAGATTTCTATTAACCTTTTAGAGGAAATATTCTGCCTTTTAATATTTCCTGGAATATTTCATTTTTTCTAGGAGGGATGGGTACTAACTTCTAACACTATCATATGCTGCCAAAATCTACTTTATAATCATAAAAAAGATAGCACTAGATAAAAAAATGGAACATTTTCCAGAAATAATTTCATTTCATGTATTCCCACTTATGTATTTTGGGCAGCATTCTGCTGAAGAGGAAGAAAAAAACCAATATACAGTAATCCCTCCTGCTTTTTTAACCTAAGCGATTTCTAAAAATATTTAAGGTTCATCAATATATTACATTATTTCATGTCTACTAATTATGTTTGTCCTAGGATGAAGTTTTTCATCTAAACTGAGACAATAATTCATCTGACTAAAACTGAATTAATTTATATTAACCTTTTTTCTAAAATCTGGATTCAGATTCTATTAAGATATTAAATGACCACTAAAACCATTATTTATCTCATACCCTATTTTGAACTTTAAAAATACTAGCATTATTTTAATAATTTAAACTTTATAAAAAAATCAAGAAATTAACTAAATTATGCATTTTATATCTTATCAGGCTTTCTTGTCAACGTTTTTAAAAGAAGTTATTTATGCTAGAATTATATCAAAGAAAGCATAATGAAGTGAACATTTGCCCCATGTATTTATCAAATTGCAAATGCTACAGTGTGTCCTATCATGAAAAAGCATTTGTTCACCTCTACACTTTCACCAATTATCTTTCTAAACAAAAAAGTATTATCTGTAGCCTCATTTAAAATTCAGCGTCTTCTGTCAAAGATTATTCTGAATTAATATTTTCTCAGAAAAAAAATATTGCATAAAAATATTTTGATCATGGATTTCTAGTGTCCAGTTTCATTTAGCAGAAAACCTTAGTATCACTAATTTACTATTTGTTTTAGAGACATATTACCATGCTGAGTAGGACTAGTTTATTGCCCAGTTAATTTCAGCAAATACTCATCCAGTTAAGAATGGTTTTAGCATCACCTATTATCTTTTTTTCACTTCTGCATTTACAGAACACCATAACTTGCTAGAATGTGCATTAAATTTAAGAACATTTCTGCCTTTTATTTCAAGTAATTTTCAGAAAAATAGAAGACCAGGCAAATTTCCACATCCCTCTGCATTTCTAATCAAAAGTGCTTTGAATCTAGTGTTAATTCTTTTCAGGTAACCAAATATATATTATTACAGCCTTAAGGTAGAACTTGCTCCACTTGAGCTCATGATACATGGACAGTGTTTTTAAAGCAGCAATATGGAAGCAATTTAAAATTGTCTTTGGGATTATAACCTTACCTGTAAATTAAAAAAAAAACACAATCTCAATCCCTATCTTGTACAATTCATAGAACTGAATTTCATTACTGGCTGTTTTGCATCCTACATACAGTAGATCTCAGTAATAAAAATATTCCATTTCCAATAAATAGGTCAGTAAAAATAGCTTTGACTTAAAAAAAAAAACAAATCAAATGAATTCTCAAAGCAATTGAAAAAAGCCACAGGCAAAATAATTTTATAGTTAGTTAAAATGGGTGGCAATATAGATATCCAAATTTCAATTAGACTCAGAAAACAAGCAGGATCTAACCTGTTTGCAGAAACGTCGTGCAAAAAGGCAATTGTAAATTACTTACATATTGTTGCCACAAAATTTCCAAGATCATGTCTGTAAGACAACAGGATTTGCGCTTGACTTGAAAGCAATGTCATCTTTTCAACATGGTAGTAGAGAATAGTAGAGAATATCAATTTACTGAATAATATGAGTTGTAACTAAAAAGTATAAACCAACTCTAGATATGTGGTAAATTTTAGACTGAATTACTTCCATTCCCAGACTTCAATATAATGTAATTTTGTATGTGCATCCAGGAATTTAGGGTCATGAAGGATTTAATTGTTTTTTACTTTTTTAATACCATGTAATGGTTAGTATGAACCATCAGTATTTTAAAACCTTTGATCCTCCTGGCATCTCAAGCCTGATTTGTGAAAGTACTAGTCTTCTAGGTTTGATTTCTTAAGTTCTGTTTTCATACATGTGTTATCTTCTTGCACCTCTCAATTCTATAAGTAGAATTTTAAAAATTATATTGGCTAGAGTGTGTCGTGTATTTTTCACATTCTCAAACTTTGTAGTGCCATGATCCCCTTAACTAAAATAATGTATATGAGGGACTCATGGAAAAATAAATTTATGTGATAACCTCACCAGTAACAGTTGCATAAATGATGAAATAAGCAAGCCATTTGACAGGTACCTGAAGGAGGGGGGATGTACCCCTCGTTGAGAAGCAAATAGCATCCACAACATAGAGAACTACCTTCACACCCTGAGAAAGCCTAAGTGGGAGTCCAGCACACAAGAATACACTCCAGAAAGATTTGCAGTACAGCATGCTGGTTTCCTGTTATAAGATATCAACACAAAGTTTGCAGGGGGTTCAGTATCAATATATAACACAACAAAATACTAGGGAAAGCCATCTTGGAAGAAGGGAAAAAAGTAGGCAGTAGTCAGTGCTGAAACTACGAAAGGTGTTGAAGTCAGTCACATCTGGATATTGTATATGGTTGGGTCTAGCACTAGCATCTTGGAGATCACTAACTTTCAGACATATGAAACAATTGTAGCCCACTCTGTTCCTGTCCGCTACAGTTTGAAAACTCCTACAGTATTACCTATTACAGCATAGTCAATTAAATTTGATAGTAACTATACAAAACACCTGGCACACATAAAGCTACAAGTGTTAAATATTTAATTTATATTTACCCCGCTACATTTATTTATTCAGATTTATGGCTGCCACACTCCCAATAATTCTAGGAGGAATATAAATAAAAAAACCATAAAACAATACATATCAAAACCAGGAAATAAAGTGGCGATCAAAGACAATAACATCCAACTTCCTAGATATTGATTCATTTAGTGCCCTGGCTCTATGCCAGAGGGAATAGCCAGACTTTAAGAGCCTTACAAAGGGTCAATATGATTGGTGCCATCCTAATCTGGTGGACAGAAAAGGGAAAGAAGCTGTTAAGCAGAGCAGGCTCCATGATAGAGAAACCACACTTCTTGGGTCCAATAATCCCATTAGATGCATTGCTTGGTGGAAAGGCCCCAAAGAATGTCAACACTGTCAGTCTTGGTGGAAACTAAATGAAGTTGTATAGAATAATATCAATAAATATTTCTGAACTCACACATACCTCTAAAAATGATTTGCAGTTTAGCTATCAGCACTGTTGAACTGAAACAGCACTAACATAAACACTGTGCAGCGTTTTAATCAAGATCCCTGGCTATTAAGATTCAGTTTTGCAGCAAGAGACTCACACCTCTACTTTGGAAATAATTAATGACTACTTCAAAAGATTTTAGAGCACTATCATTAAAAAAAAAACCAAGTGAAGTTAATACTTTCCCTTACGTCCAAGTTAAGGCAATGGGGAATGTTCTAAAGGCAATGGGGAAAAATTACAGACTATTTACCTTTTAGACTCTTCTTCACTAATGTATAATGAACATATTCTTATTTGTTAACATAAACGAATTTGAGCCATTTCTCACCACAAATCAAAATCCTGGCTTCAAGGCACCACTATCTAAAAACCAGCCTAGCTTCTTCTACCTTTACAAACAGTTTGGCCTCAAATCTGGAGCCCAGAAGTTACCTAGAAAACGTTTACAGATCAATTGAGAAGAAGAAAAAAGTGCATGTTTCAAACGATCGTTTTAATCTCCATTCATTCTAACAACAGAAGAAGACACGAATGGCGTTCCTTACATTCATTCCCAGAGAAAGGAAAACCAAAGGACTGCCGGGAAGCGTGCGGGGTGGCAAGGAAACAAGACTACGTGGGAATGCACGAAGGCGTGTTGGAGGACTCCTCCTCACTCTGCCGGGGAAGAAGAAGGGGCCTTTAACGGGAATCCCGCTCGTCCCATCAGGCAGCAGCGGGGGGGGGGGGGAGTTCTCCCCTCCCCACCGACAGTAAAGGGAGAAAGGACGCAGGCCCGCTGCGACACAGGCTCGAAGGCCGAGGGGAGGAGGGGGGGGGGCAGTGCACTCAGGAAGCAAAACAATCCGGTCCACTAGGCCGCTGCCGCTCCAAGTTGCGAGCCAGAGGGCAGCATTCCTCCCCCCCACCCCCACCCCGCACTTCAAGACGCCGGGACGCCGAAGCTCCGTCTGTTCGAGGCGACGGGAAGGTGAAGCCGGCCTCCCAGCTGCGGTTTCTTCAGGACCGCCTTCCTGCTGCTTCCTGCGGCCGACGCGTTTCTTCAAACGAAGCAAACCTCCATCGCCGCCGCCGCCACCCCCGCCCCGCTCTCCCCTACCCCGGGCCTACGAAGAAGGGGCGGCCGCAAGCAAGCTCCTACCCGAAGGCAGATGAACTCCTGACGCCCCTACTTCAGCGAAGAGGTCTCCCGCTCGGGTAAGACAACCCCCTGCCGCACTCAGGCGGGAAAACTGCGGCTCCCTACCATCATCGACTCTTCAAGATGGCGGTCATATCGGCTTCTTCGAACCCTCCTGTCTCCGTCCCCCCATTCCTGCCAATCAACCCTCCACAGGTCACGCCTCCGCCCAGCAGGTTTTTTTCTATTGGACGGTGGCTAAACTTTCTGTTTTCTATTGGTTCCAGAGCTTAGTCGATCATAAGGTAACCGATTCGCTATTGGGTAACAAAGGGATAAAGGCCGGGGTCACGGCTTCATTTAACCCAATCAGCGTATTCGGATGGGTGACTCCGACTTCCCACCGTCACGCCTTAGCAACAACTGTACGTCACTTTGAAAGACTTTCAGATCGTCCAACTGCTAAGTCCCACTCCGTTTAAAAATAAACCAATGGTAGCCAAAACGTTCTAGGGCTCAGTCCAATTGCAAGTCACGGGGCAGAGCTGAAGTGCCTCCTCCCACAGCGCTGTTTACTGATGAACGTGCTGTCCTATTGGACAACATAACAGCCCAAATTTTCGTCATAAAATTAAAGAACTAGAACTGCCTGACAACAACGACTTCTTTCATAGATGGGGAGGGGTCAGAAATCCGTCCGTCAATTAAAATGGCATTTCTAACCAGGTTCAGTCTTTTTGTTCCAAAGGGGAATTAGCTCAAATGGTAGAGCGCTCGCTTAGCATGCGAGAGGTAGCGGGATCAATGCCCGCATTCTCCAGTTTTAGAGGTCGCATAACATTCTGAAAAATAAGGTGTACGTGACGAGAACAGAAAAATATTCCTCAGCTATCGACTCTATATTTTTCCCTACCGCGGAGTTGCACACACCAACGATTATGTCCTATTTATCTCCCTCATTCTGCAATCTCTCCCCCTTCCTACCCGACCACTTTAACTGGGTTTCGGTTAACAGGAACTGTGGCAAATTTACGTGTCCAGGCGATAATCACGATAAGGAACTCATCTCAATCCATGATATCCAGGGCAGGCCAAAACTTTCCAGACGTGACTCAAAGGTGCTTTTTCAGGAGACCATTGGACTTTCTGGTTGTTGTTTTTTGAAGACGTTTCGCTTCTCATCCAAGAAGCTTCTTCAGCTCTGACTGGATGGTGGGGGAATGTCAGAGCTGAAGAAGCTTCTTGGGTGAGAAGCGAAAGGACTTCAAAGAAAAAACCATAAAGTCAAGTGGCCTCCTGAAAAAGCACCTGGAAGAATCCAAACAGATTCTATAGCCCTTGTACATTTTCCACAATTATCCTGCTCATACAAATATATTCCATACTTAAACTTCTAACGAACCTAAATAATACCAATCTGAAATAAACAGAGATTAGTATAATGGGCTTGTACTGCTAAAATATCTTCCTTGAAGCATCTGCATTCTACAAGGAGGACCCAAAGATGCTTTTCCAAGAGGCAACTGGACTTCCTGGCTTTTTCTTTGAAGACGTTTTTGCATCTCATCCAAGAAGCTTCTTCAGCTCTGACTAGATGGGGGACCTTCCATTCCCCACCATCCAGTCAGAGCTGAAGAAGCTTCTTGGATGAGATGCAAAACAATCTTCAAAGAAAAAGCCAGGAAGTCCAGTTGCCTCTTGGAAAAACATCTTTGGGACAACCATGACCTGTATGACTGAGAATCTCCAGAGACATTTACAGAGGTGAGATTTTTAGCATCAGTGGTGGGCATAAAAAAAATTTAAAAAGGAAGAAGAGACATTTCTTCCACCAGCACCGGAAGAGAATTTATTTAGCTGGCTGTTTCTTTCTTTTTCCTCCTTGTTAAACTTAAACGAACCAACTCAACAAATAAAAATACAAATGGCACAGTCCATCCCTTGGACTGAACATACCCATTCAGGAGATGGGGAGAGAAAGAGAGAAATTTATGACCATACCACCACCAGGACTGCTCTAATTAGGCACAAAGTGATACAAAAACTTCTGCCATTTGGACAGTGAACTGGGCTTTGACACATATCAATCAATCACCCCCAGGTGCAAGAGGTTTGGCATGCCTTGCAATGGAAGGAACATCCCAATGAGTCAATTTACCTACAGGTAGCGCTTGGCTTGCAACCATTCATTTAGTGACTGAAATTACATGGTACTGAAAAAGTGATTTACGATCTCCCCCCCCCCCCCCTTACAACCCTTACAGAGACACCTGGCAACTGGCATGTATTTATGACAATATCCTGGGATCATCTTTTGTGACTGTCTTGACAAACAAAGTCAATGGGGAAGCTGGATTCACTTAACTGTGTTACTAACTTAACAGCTGCAGTGATTCGCTTAACAATTGTGGCAAGAATGATCATAAAATGGGGCAAAACTCACTTAACAACTGTCTTGCCAAGCAATGGAAATTTTGGATTCAGTTGTGATTTTAAGTTGTACTGTACTTTACAGATTTCTCCCATCTCCTTTTTTCCCTTTTTTTTCAAGTTCAAAATATATATTTAAACTATAAACTAAAAGAGATTCCTCACATTGACCTCATTTGTTATAGTTTATAATTCTTGGCAGTGTTAACCACTTGGTTTTTTTTTTCTTAGTTTAAAGCTTAGATTCTTTTTTTAGAAAATGATGTAGAATTTTATGTGCAGGAGGACAGGGGTGTCAAACTCGGGGTGTCACTTTGTCATCACGTGATGTATCACGACTTTTCTCCCCTTCACTAAACTGGGGATGTGCATGGCCAGCGTGTGACGCATCTGGCCCATGGGCCACAAGTTTGACACCCCTGCAGTAGGATATGTTGACTAATTGGAATCTCCATGACAGTACAAACTCCATATTTATTTGCTGTATTTTATTATTGTATATTTTTCATTATTTTTATGTTTATCATGCTTTATGTTTATATTCTTTTTTAAATGTTTAAGATTTTTTTTAAAGGAATAGGTTTATGGTTGGGCTAAGCTTATTTGTAGACATAATTAAACCTATTTTTAAAATAGTTTTAGTTATTTCATAAATATTTGTTTCTTCTTAGGTTATATCTTCTCTCTAAAGTTTCAGTACATTACCTTAGGGACTGAAAAATCAGAAGTCTGGTAGCAACTAACACATTTTATTAAATGCTCGTGAAAGGGCATGACTTCTAATGAAATCTGCTGGTTGGAAAAGAGCAGAGTGCTGTTCTCCTACAATGTCTATTTAGAGACTGAAAGATTCTAAGCCTGAGAGGGGAGTAGCAGTGGCAACAGAACAAAAGGAGGAGAAAGGAAATGACCGGCATCCCAACCCCTGACATGGGGAATATGCAACAGACTCCTCCAGGACAGTTGCTCCTGTAGGAACAGGTGGTCTGGTGGCCTTCATGAAGGCTTTAGATTGATGCACCAGTTGCAATCCTAAACTGGACCCCAAAAGCCCTCACTTGCACCTCTCACTACAAGGCTAGGTTTCTGTAGCCTACGCAATGGAGAGGTGCCTTTGAACATAAACCAGTAATTGCAACTGATGCAAAATGCAGTGGTCAGGACACTAGCAGTATGAGCTGTTGCTGTAAAATAATACCATCATCTGTTCTGGATTATTTCCGCAGTCGTTTCATTCTTGCTGCTCAGAGCTATCAGTACTTTCTCCACAGCTGTTTGCTCCAAATTAAAATTATAATATTTTGTTCTCTGAGGTTTGGGGCATATTATAAGCCAGTTTTCTATTCTCTTAATGACCGCATTGTTTAGCAATGGTTCAAAGTTTCAGTGGAGCTGAAATAGTAACTTGATGACTGTTCCTCACATTTGTGACTGTTGTAAGCATCCCCCGGGGTCACGTTATTGATATTCAGATGCTTTACCATCATTGCTTGCAACAGGCTCACAGTTAGGACACTTGTAGTGTCTTGTGCCTGTATGACCATCCTTTGCAACCTTCCCTGCCTGCTTTCCACAAAGTCAATGGGGAAGCAGGCAGGAGGTCACAAATTGTTCCTGTCACTCCCCCGATCCCAAACACAGCATCTGCACACCTGTGGCATTCACCCAACTGCCCAATTTGTCTAACATTTACCTGCAAACCCTTCAGATATTTAGCCAATAATATGGCATAATTTATGTACAAAAGTAACCTACATGATGACCTCAACCAGTACACTAACATCACCCTAACCATTCCTTATACGATTTCCCATTAAAAAGGGTTGTGTCTACAAAGACACCTCATGCCTTATTTTCTGCTAAATGCTACATACTCCATTTATTCTCACATATAAGAATATGATGAGCTACGGTAGCGCAGTAGTTAGAGTGTAATGCTGCAGGCTAATTCTGCTGGCTGCCGGCTGGCTGCAGTTTGGCAGTTCAGATCTCACCAGGCTCAAAGTTGACTCAGCCTTCCATCCTTCTGAGATTGGTAAACTGAGGACCCAGATTGTTGGAGGCAATAGGCTGACTCTGTAAACCACTTAGAGAGGGCTGGAAAGCACTGTGAAGCATTATATAAGTCTAAGTGTCAAAACTAAAAGGACATTTTTTTGGACTGGGGCTTTTCTGCTGAACAGTATTAGCTATTGCTTTGCAGATTATATGGGGCCTTTTAGCTTTGACACATTTTCTCTTATTTCTGCAAGGCCACCGGGTTGGAGGAGTGGAGGTTGATAGAACCGACTCGGGGTTGTTATCTAGTCTATATTCTTTTAGCATTCTCATGGGAAAGTTTCTCTGGGCTGTGAACACCTGCTAGGAGAAGTCCTGAAGGAAACATTGGAACTTTCTTTGAAAGGGTTGGTGAGAAATTAACATGTGATAGTTAGTGGGGTGGAACTTTCAGTTTTACTTGGGTGGAGAAAGCCCAGGAATTTTAGATTCAGGATTTCTCCAGACCATACCAGAACAATGTCTTCAGTAAAGTCTTATTCTATGGACTTTTGTTTCTTTGGAATTCTGATTGAGTTGCTGACGTTGTGTGGAACCCTGACACTAAGAGCTGTTGCTATATGCTTTACATTCATCCTATTCTGCTCTTAATACAGTCAGCAATCCATCTTCATATTATTACAAAACATTTGAACATTCAAGCCTGTTCTTCAATTTATGACACATTTTTTTGTAAATTAACAAAGTGTATAATAAACTTTCCCCCCACACTTACTTACTTTAGATATATAATAACACAATGTTTTCAATAGACACCCTTTAAATTGCTTTTAAATTTACTTTCATGGAGGTTATTATTTAGCAATCTTCATCTACTTCCTAAACAATTTTCATTTCCATCACAATCATTCTTCATAGCATTTCTTTTCGGCCTCTTAATCTCAGTCATCCCTTGGCAATTTCCTTGTAATTATCTTTTTTTCTATATACACATTATATCTCTGATCTTTATTTTTAGCAGTAATCATTCTCCTTCATGCATTTTTTTCTCATCTGTAGCTTATTTCACTTCATTCTATCAAGCTTCCCATGTCATGTTTCCCATTATTGTAACTCCAGTAATTTAGCTTTTATTTATTTGCAGGACATGATTGCCTATCTCATATCAAATTACTCTAGGCAACTCACTACATCCATAAAACATAGTTAAAAGCAAGAGTCTAATCCCCAGGTACCGGACCAAACATCTGCACACCTCAACATCTATCCTAGTCCAGTGCTTGATGGAAGAGTCAGTTCTTCACAGCTCACAGCCCACAGAAATCTAAACTATATTCAGCATTAATATTCTTGTCACAACACTGAATTTTATATCATATTTCTTTCTCCATTGCTTTCCAGATGTATCAGATTTAAAAAGTCCATTGAACGCACATAGAACATTGGCGGAATTCAAATATTTTTACTACCGGTTCTGTGGGAGTAGCTTGGTGGGTGTGGCTGGGAGGGGGGTCATGTGACTGGGTGGTCAGTTTCTGTAAGCAGGGCAATAAAGATTAGGCTGGAAACAACACCAGAATGTTTTTTTTCCTGCCTTCCTTACAGGATTAACCCTGTAAAGTAGAAAGAAACAAAAGGTGATTTCTTCTAACAACCGGTTCTCCGAACTGCTTAGAAAATTTATTACCGGTTCTAGCGAACCCGACAGTGTTTTTCAACCTTAGTCACTTTAAGATAAATGGACTTCAACTCCCAGAATTCCCCAGCAGCTGGCTGGGGAATCCTGGAGTTGCAGTCCATTTATCTTAAAGGGGCTAAGGTTGAGAAACACTGTGCTAGAACCTGCTGAATTTCACCTCTGACATAGAAGTCAATGAAAAGCTATTAAGCATCTACTCACAGAGAAACAGACTCCAACAGTACAAATAAATACACACTGGCTCTAATTCATTACAAAGACCATCCTGATATTTTGAAACTTGTTAACAAAGTAATAATATAAGTACAAATAATGAAAGTCTTAGAATATGTTTCTGAATAAATAAGACTGGGTTAATCAAGGTGTCATACTATTTGTCTTGGCATAATATATATTCCATTTGAATATACACATGTTAAGGTCTTTTCTGATTTGGGTGATTCATAATGAGTCTCCATATTTCTAATTTTTACTGACTGGCATTAAAATTTACCAAAGTAATGTCAAAATTATTTATTTTTGCAGATTATGGAAAAATTAATTTCAGCAAACTAACATTTTAGAAACTGGAATAAAGTAACTACTTCTATCCTGGTTTTATTTACCCAGGGGTACAATGGAGTATAAGCCAGATTTCAAAAGGGAAAAATAGGTGACCTACATATTGATTTATTCTGGACATCTGGTGGCTACTATGGGGGGCGGAAGATGGAATCTTATTAAAATATTCACTTGTTGTCAGAAGAATTGTTTCAAAATGAATAATATTTTAAAGCCGCTTTTGATGATGTGCTAGTGAAGCACATCAGCAGAGAGATTTTAAAATATTATTGCTTTTGTTCAAAAGAAAATTTAATATTATTATTAAAATAGTATTTCTACGCATTTGTCCGCAAGTTTTAAATTGACCACTGGAGGGCAATCTAATCTCATCTGCTCCAATATTTTTATACAGTTCTATACTTCTATTATTCATTCCCATTCTACAGTGGATAGCTTTCAGATATCTGCTGCCACCTGCTGGACTCAAATTTTAATCCTGTGCTCTCAGCGACTACATAATGAAGATACCAGAGACTGACACAGCCAAAGTTGAAATCCAGAATACTACAGACATAACTTGCATGCTGTTTCTGTTTCAAGGATAAACTGGTCCTTTGTTTCTAGAAGAGAAACAACCAAGATGGCTCCCAAACAGTATGGCAGGCCCGGTAATAAGTTTTGGTGATATAATAGCCAGTGTCAGTGAAAAGTTGTTTGTCAGGTTATGACTCACTTGCTATCTTTGCCCAAACAGGGATGGAATTTGTCGGCATAATCTCAAGTTGATGCTAAAACTGTCATGATATATCTCATAATAAATACTATGTGTGAACAGTAAACACTGTCTAATGGGTTCACTTTAACAGCTAAGTATTTTAGCATTTAATTTTCCTTGCCTCTTGCAATAGCAAAATTTGACTACCATATTTTGACTTGTAATACAGATAGTCCTCAACTTACAATGACAATGGTCATTTAGTGACTGTTCAAAGTTACAATGGCACTGAAAAAAGTGACTTGTGACCATTTTTCACACTTACAACTTGTGCAGCATCCCCATGGTCATGTGCTTTATATTCAGATGCTTGACAATTGGTTGATATTTATGACAATTGCAGTGCCCTGGGGTCATGTGATCATATTTTGCAATCTTCTGACAAGCATAGTCAAAGGGGAAGTCAGATTCACTTAACAACCATGTTACTGATTTAACAACTGCTGTGATTCACTACAATAGCAATAGCACTTGTATACTGCTTCATAGTGCTTTACATCCCTCTCTAAGTGGTTAAATGTGGCAAGAAAGGTCCTACAATGGGGCAAAACTCACCCACCAAATTTCTCACTTAGTAACATAAATTCTGGGCTCAATTGTGATCTACCTGTACTACCTCCTCATTCAATGACAGACGAGACCAATATGGGGTGAGTACACATAGTATTTCATGGTACTTGATTGGTACATAGAACTGCTAGGTAGACCAAGAACACAGCAGGAGAAAGATTGGCTGAAAAAACTGTAGTTGGACAAAAAAAGAGGGATATCCACCTAGACCTGTGACGGCGAACCTATGGCATGGGTGCCATAGGTGGCACACAGAGACATCTTGTTGGGCACACAAGCTGTTTGCCAATTTACCTCCAGCTGAGCATGCACATGTGATTGTACATGCATGCATGCACGATTGCATAGACCCTACTGGTCTTTGGAGCTCTCCTGTGCATACACATGCAATTGCTTATGTGTGTGTGAGTGCCTGTTGCACATGGAGGAGCTGCACGCAAGTGCAGATGACACATGTAAAGCGTGTACTTTTCTGCACTCGGTAAGTAAAAGGTTCGCCACCACTGACCTAGACTCTTCAGAAAGAAATTTCATTTAAATGCCTACAAATGAAGAACCTTCTTGTTCCCATATCCAACCATACCAAATTGTTATTGATGTCTAGTAGACATCTGCCCAAAGAATCTGTGGCTTGAACTCATGGAAAGTATGGAGAATATGTTTCTACAATAAACGCTTGTCTAAATTCAGAATCCAGGAATAGGCTACAGTGGCCCCTTGTTATTTATGCCTGGTTAATTCATCAAAAGAAACTGACACTCCACATTTAGGAAACAGGAGAATACCTACTAACTTCTCGTTTGCTTTAGAAGAAGTCTGGTTTCAATCATTTCACAAATTGGAAAAACACCTGAGTTTGGAAAAACAAATCTCACCAAAATGTAAACTTGAATTCTGAACCTCTCGAGATGATGGATGGTTGCCAGGCTGCCAAAAAACAGTGACTACTGCAATCAGTCTAGCTAAACTGAAGCCTTTCTTTCTTGTCTGTCAATTTTATGCTGATCATCCTATTCTAAGGCTTTGTTTTCAATCAGTAGACGTGAATTTTATGCATTGTATGGACCTGTAAACAGCATTTTGGACTTTTTCTGTAAAATTAGGAAATTAAACCAAATGTATTTAATATTTTATGGGACATTTGAAAATGAAAATAATTTAAGTTAATATCTGCAAATGCTTTTAAGCTTTTATTTTAGTTTTCTACATAATTCTATTTAATTACTGTTACGTTGGCTTTATTTCAGATTTCAGGAGTAAAAAATTTCCTTGTAATGCATTTTGGATGTCATCAACATGAAAATTTACTGTTATAAAAATAAGATACCTATTTGTATAAATGAGGCAGAAAGAAGACAAATTTATTTGCTTACAGCCAGCTTATTCTCCAAGGAAGAATAAAATTATTCTCCAAAGTTATTTTCCAAATTTCAGTTCACACTGTGCTGAGGAAATGAATATTTTTGTAGGATATGAATTAGGATCGAAATGTCATATGCAGATTAACAAGAAATATCCCATTAAACTTGTTCTGTTCAACAAATCGTTCTCACATTTTACTTTTGATGAAAGCTAACTTATCTTAAAACTATTTAATATTGTTTCTATTGTTTTTGTTTATGTTTTGTTGTTATTATCAATAAAAAAAACTATTTAATGTTAGGTTCTACTCCAGATTCTGTTGCCTTTTCAATTCACACACACAACACACACACACACACACAGAGCTATAATCTAAATTTTCCTGTAAAAGAGATCCCCAAAGCATTTTTAAAGGCAACATAATTTGAAGGCAATATAAGCAAGAAAAGAGCAAGGTCGTGTGGGAGGGCCCAAATATCATCAGGAGCGGCTGGGCTGGGCCCAGCTTCATTATTACTATTGGTACAGCAGAACCAGTGCATACCAATTAATTTCACCACTGCACTTTCCCTGTTGGCTGGCCCACCTTTCCAGCCAAACTGACCCAAAGTCATCTTAGATATGGGTGATGGGAGCTATATTAATGAACACATTAGGGTGGGAGCAGAGCAGCTGGCAAATTAAAGCAAATAATTAGCTGTTAATCACAATTCACACGGCTTTCATTAGAAAGCTGTGCCATAAGTTTTTTACTGCCATGAATACACAGCATGGTCTCTGAAGGGAGCTGCAGATGATCTGAAGTTCTTTTCTTCAGTAGTAGTTTTTGCTAGGAACAACAGGATAAACCCAAAATGGATGCTTGGATCAAGGCAGAGCAGGCAGTTCCAAAGAGTTTGGCTGTCTGCAGGCAACGGACAGAACAGACACTGGCAGGTTTCCTGATAAAAGGCATGCTCAAGTAAAATTATTTCCAGATGCCATAAAATGGCATAGAAAAGAACTACAACCTGCAAACAAAATGTATCCAGCCAATAGCCTAGTTTAACATGGAAGGTGAAAAAAGCAAATCTGCAAAGGGGCTGAGAGACTTAAAGGCACACTGGTTTTCAGAAAACATCTGAATTTTAAAATAACCCATTAGCTAATCAAATGCAGCCATTCCTGTCAGTGGAACAAATAGAGCATAGCAAAATGATGAATCTTGAATCTGGAAGGCCATAGAAAGTACTGGGCTTGGCACACCATCCCTTTGCTGAAGGTAAAGAAGCCAAAATACTGTTTTTTAAAAAGAAGAAACTTTAATCTTCTCTATCAGTGGTGAAATGCAGCCTGGTTGCACTGGATCACCGGATCTGGTAGTGGCAATTTGAAATTGGCCCTGCCCCCCCCAGCCCATGCCCTTGCCTTTTGCTCTTTGCTTTCTCTATAACAGCTTTGGCTTTTTTTTTTCCTTACCTTAATCAGCTGTTTGGTGCACCTCTGGAGCCCTACTAGTCATATGCATGCACCGAACCAGTAGCAAAACCGGTTGGATTCCACCCCGTTCTCTATCAAGTCAACAGAATCTGCATTTGCCCCTATTCTGTACCCCACCACCACAATCCACAGCAGTCAATTTACTGCCTCTGTTCAGCTAAAAATTGCTAGTTTTCAATAGCACACTTTTTCCTCTTTGTTTGCAAAAATAAAGGTAGGACCTTCTGTCCTTCAAACATCAACCCAGAGGCTCCAAGTGATCCTTCTAAAGCTCAGACCATATTGGAGGATTGATTCTTTTAAAAATAATATAAATGAAAGAGGTTTGTCTCACCTATTGATTTTTTTCTCTACCCTTAACCCACCTTCCATCCATCAGCCAATATTGTTTCTGGCATGTCCCTTCTGATTAAATTGCCACCTCACCAATTGGCCGTCTGCAGTTCTCTGTCCTCTGATCCATCAGGAGTTACCCATCCCTGCCAGGAATTTTCTAAATCAGTCCAAATTCAAGACAAGGTGGTTTCCCACGCTTACACTGCCATTCATTCCCAACACTGTAGACCAGGGTCAAAAGCACTCAATGTATAGGTAGTGTATAGATACTACCTCTGTTGATAAAAAAGAATGACCAGGAGATAAAGAAATAATAAGCTAGATTAAGGAAAGTAGTAAAAGATCATCCACAAGAGAGAAGCTAATTACTTATCTGTTGGGCTCTACCCAATGCCTAGAAACTACAGTAATGGAAATCACTGTGTGGTTTTATATGTACAGTATATTAAGCAACCATGTCCTATTTGTCATTTGAGGTTCTTATAGCTTTTACTTTATTGTCATTGCACCTCATACAAAGAAATTAAATGCTATCTTCAGTGTACATTATAACCACAGACACACATCCTTCACATTCTATACAATTGAAAAACCCTGATATTGCATTAATATTTCACTATATAGCAGAATTCAATATTGCTCTGGGATAGAAACTGTTTTTCAGCCTATTTGTCCTTGTTTTTATTGTTCTGTACTGTCTGCCAGATGGTAATAGTTCAAAAAAAGGGTGCCCAGGATGAGATGGGTCTTTAAGGATGTTTTGAACTTTCTTAAGGCAGTGGGAGCTATAAAGCTCTTCCAAAGAGGGGAGAGGGCAAACAATGATCCTCTGGGCATGATGTTAACCTTCTGGAGTGCTGTCCTATCTGCCACTGTGCAATTGGCAAACTATACACAGGTGCAGTAAGTTAAAATACTCTGTATGGTGCAGCGGTAGAAGGTCACCAACATTTTTTCATTTAGTTGTTTCCTGAGAAGTGTCAGGTAGCATAATCTCTGTTGGGCCCTTTTGACTAGTGCTACGATGTGAGCACCCCAGGTCACGTCCCTTTTATGATAACAACCAGAAACTTAAAACTGGCCACTTGCTCCACTTGGTCTCCATTGATAAGCAAGGGCTGGATATCTGATCTATTCCTTCTATAGACCACTATAAGCTCCTTGGTCTTATTGGTGTTAAAGACCAAGTTATTGTCTCCACACCACAAAAGCAACCAGTCCACCTCATCTTGATAGGCCGACTCACCCCCCACCCCGCAAGATGAGTCCCACCACTAATGAGCAACAGGGCTGTGAGCAGTGACAGATGACTACTTAAAATTAGCAGAACTCAACAGCCTGGAATAAGAATTTATGCTGTCATTCTGTAAAACAGGAAAGAAATAATTCTTTTAAAAAATTTATCTAACAATCACCTCTCATTTTCACAAACCTTCCTGCATAATTCTTTGGACACAGAAAAGTTTCTGGTTATTCATAAACCCCATCCTAGTAATTTTATTAGTGTTTAGAATCTGTTTTCAATTGTAAATACATTGAGCACAAACCATTTAAGATTCAGAAGCTGTGTAACACATATCTTCTCCAGTAGCAGAAAGTAATAATAATGTATGTATCTTCTGGACCACAGATTTAAAGCTTTCAAAAACTATTTTAAAATATTCAATATTCAATAAATTGTGTTAAATTTGCTTAATGTGAAAACAAAAGGATTGCTAGTCTTCCCTCAGGCACAGAAGCTGGGTATTATTGTTGCAGATAGTATGAAGGAACACTATGTATGCCTTGAATTGTACAAGTAAAGGTGAAATATAAATCTCATAAATTTTAAAAATATTTCTTGGTGCAGGTCATTTGTACAGAATTACACAAAGAAAAATTAAGCACCACGTGTTAGTTAAACAAGGCAGGTTGGCGTAGTGCTTAAGGTAGCACATTATAAACCAGGAGACTGAGCTCTTAAACTGCTTTAGGCATGAAGCCATCTGGGTGATGGCAAAAGGGCTTTTTCATATCCTGGTGTATATTGGACACTAATATGAAAAAAAGGCTATTTTCAGCTGCCCAATTAATATTCAAAATAGTGAGTTTGGTAAAGCTTGTGCTGATGATATAAATGTCAATATTGTTGTAGTAAAAATTAAATGGAATTCCAGTCCTTAGGAAAGTACATTAATCTAATTTAATAACAGAGATTTTGTTACATAATTTTACAAAAATTTATATCAATAGCATATTTAGCATCCATAAAATATAAACAGTGAAATGAAAAGGAGCACATTGGGTGTCTTAAAGCTCCCAATTTTGTAATTTCTGGGTAAAAAACTCTCCCAGGTTTCTCTGAAATACTTTCTTTAAAAAAAAACAAGCACAACTTCTGTAAAATCACATAATTACTGATGTTGCATTAACATATACAAACAAGCTTAGTCCCACCATCCTATGAATGCCTTAACTTGGAATGAGTTGAACACAATACATATTTGCAACACCATGCTCGATGAAAAATTAACAAATGGAGCAAATGAATAAAAGGTTGCTTTGTTTTTAAGGCTTTGTTATCATCTGCCCAAGTCAATATGCTAGGCTGTTTAAAAAGATCAAAGGCACTTTCTCTCTGTGTGACAAACTGTGTCTACAAAATGACATATGAATATAAAGCTAAAATATTTAGGAGGTTTGCAGAATACACTTTACAATATAAATATAAAACAGATCAGCATGAGTCTATTATAACAATTCTTGGCAATATCTGCATATTTTCATGTACATTTACATTAGCAGCAACTGCAAAATACTTAGATACAATACAGAAAGCAGCCTGGGTTTCATTTCTAATTAGAATGCCCTCTGAGTTATGTATATAACAATAAAACACAACCCACTTAAAAATGTAAGCTGCCAGGTTGCATCCAATGATTCTCCCCTTTCATGTTCCCACCAAACTGGGATGAGCCAGCCACTACTTCTCCTTCCGCCCCTCTCCACTTTTCCATAATTGGTTATTCTGCTTCCCTCATTCTTAGTGCAATGACCAAGAAGATCCTATGGGAAAATTCACATATTGCAATAGCCCATAAGATGATTGTGTTTGGTTTACTGCAGTGGGCAAACCATTGTGATTTATGAAATAAGTTTATAGCTTAGTGTTCTGTAAAATCAGCCACCAATGGCTTGTTAAAGAATCTATTATTGATAGATTTCACAACACAAAAAGTAGATACATATAATGGGGGGAGGGGAGGGGGGGAAGAGAAGTTCAAAAAGTTATTAGCTGACTTTTCCTCTAGCTGAGCGCAATAGGCTCAAAAATAAAGGAGGAGTCACAAGTTTGTAACTTGGCAAGCCTAGTTTTGTTCCACTTTAATCCAGGCCCAATAGTTCTTATTCATTTAATAAAATCGATTGTTTTTCCCCTAACTGCAAATAGCTCAATTACATTATTTACAAAATATTTTCAACAAATATTATTTTACAAATTAAATTTTGACACCACACTCTGCTTTCCATCCAATACATCACCCACCTACATCCACACAATAAAATTGGCAAAGGAAACTTCCAGGGAACTGAGCTCCATATCTAAAGGTGCTTTAAATACTTTTAAGAAGAAGACTTTTGGTATGTTATATGTAAGACCAGTATTTCCTTTCAAAAAGGCTTAGTTTTCCTAATGGGTTAATTGCTAAGAGCTAGCTTGCTCTCAGGTCCAGATCAATAACTACTTTCAGTGAATTATGGATTCTAAAAACTAATGTTCATGAAGATTGATCTAAGTGGACCCAAACAAACATCAGCTACAGGAATGAGGTATCCAATCTGATATCATTCTACACAGTAAAACCCAGTCTGGCTGGAAGAGATATGCTACTTAAGATTTCACCAACATTAGCAATCACTTTTGAAAAGATAAAATGTTCAAAACAATTTCCCTAGGGTAGTGTCATGCCACACACAGCCAATTGCAAGCCAATGTAAGAAAGTTAACCTTTGACCCTGCACTATGGCTAGACCTGAACAAAAGTTACTTCTTCCTTAAATTTTAATAAAGCCAATCTGTCACATTTACATATATTCACAAGTATTGTATTAAGAATATAAAGATAGGATTCAGACTCATGGGGCTAAGTCATAAATGTGATTTGGTTCTGGCTTAGCATAAACCTAGCGACTATAGTTTATTCAAACACAGCTAAGCAATGGCTTTAAAATGAGATCCAAAGCGTGTCAGTTTGCTAGCCATCCCCAGTTTGATGTCATTTGTAACTCTTTGGCAACATGATCCCAGACTAGGAGGGCTCTTGAAAGCCAAAATTACAGTTTTGTGTGGTATCGTTTCAAAAAAGTTTGTAAAAATTAAAATCAATATCTGCACGGATTCATGATTTGGTAAACTATCTTTTTTCCAACAGAAGAGAACTGAACTGTGAAGTTCTTTGTGCACTGAGTGTGGTTGTTTACTTGCTGATGTTTCACTACCAAACTAGATATTATCTATTTTAATAACTTTTATATTTTAATTATTATCAGTGCTAGTTTAAGTGTGGGGTTTGCACTCCATTTATATACAGTAGCTTTCCCTGACAGTGTTGGTTGAAATGTGGTTTTCTCCTTGGTAATAAATAGTCTGCAAGCAAACAACCAAGCTCACGGTGTAGTTTTTATGTGATTCATTGAGACCAGTCAAAAAAGAAATGGATAATATCATAGCCCAGAGTACTACTGGCATCAGATATTTTAGCTAAAATTCTGGATTGGGGAGAGAGAAATAATTTAAAGTAATGAAAATGTGACAATTATTTCTTGGTAAGATATTTCTGACTTCACTCAATTCTACAATTTCAGTAACACAGATTTGATAATTTATTTGAATTTGGTGGGATGTTTCCCAATTAACATGTTAATCAAGAAAGCAAAATATTTAATTTTCCAGATTAACAGAGATTTACAAAAGCAAGCAAAATAAAAATATTCAGTACTATAGCCATAAGTATTATAGTACTTTGTTCACATCAGTAGCATGTTATTTTTCACTGCTTAAAGTATCCAATTCACCACTGTACAATTTTTTCAGCAAGTTAATAATACCAATGGTTGTTTACTTTTCTTTTAAAACTATTCATTCAAATTCTAATGTGTAGTGCATTTTAGACAACAGAAACCTGACAATGGTAAATCAAAGCATGTAATGTTAAGAATTAAAGGGAATATTTTTATAAATGCTAGACAAAAGGTTAAAAGCAATTATAAAACAAATTAGTGGATGCAAATCTCTCAGCAACTTTATATATATGTGCACACACATGTACAAGCTTTATCTGTAACAAAACTAGAAATGGGATCCTAGAATTAGAAGAAGCTATCTTTATTACTTTCCCACCCAATTTGAGTTACTAAGGTTTGTTTTTTAAAGAAAAAATAGTATGTTACTATGATTTAAAATTAGTACGGAATGTTGTTATGATTTTTGAGCTGAGCACTCTAAATGCATTATTATGGACTATTTTTGTGCTAGACACATAGGCAATACACCCAAACAACTTTGACCTCCCCAAAGTATTCAGGTAGGATATTTTTGAATACAAATAATTAATTCTATTTTTTAATTTCCCATATTAAACTTGGAAAGAAAAATAAAATGGCACGACTGCAAAATACAAATTTCTTGGGAGATCAGAATTCTCCTGTGCTCAAAGATATCCAAATAATTAAAAATAGACTGATGAGAACTTATTCATAAATAACAGAGATCAACCTCCATTTTATTAATAAGCTTGGGAAAAGTGGCCAGGGGTTGAAGGAGTCTCACCTCACACTTGGCCAGAGATACTTGCTAAAAACTCAGCTATAAATGTAAAAAAAAAAAACAATTTTCATCTTTGTCAATGATTCTGACTGTCAAAAGACGGCTGCACCTGCTGTCACACAGCTGTGAAAACATACTGTAATTTTGGCTTTCCCCTCTTTTTCCAATATTTCATTATTTGTTCACATCACAGTCTCCTAATCCTACAAGCTTTCAAACATTCTGTGTGAGGCAATCAAACCAAAGCACAAGCAGAGTCAGTAATGCGAGACGTGTTGCTCATTTTCTTCCTGACCCGTGATGAAAAGCACCTTTCTTTCTGGGTTTTGTTCCAAATAAAACTATTTTACTGAATTCTGTCTCTGATTACGTAGATCCTTACTCCTATGCTCTCTCTCTTTATTATATATAGAAGGTTAGAGAGGATAAAATTTGGATTCTTACCCAGTGGAAAATATGGTGGCAGTATATGTTATGTTTTAAAATGAGAAAAGGTTGTTTTTTTTTTCTGTACAACCAGGGGTCTCGGTAGATGCCTATTCAAGAAATATCCAGATGCATCAATTTGGAGATTGTACATAGTTTTGCTATTCAGTGAACTCTTTATAAACTTTTTTTAACTGATGAAATGTATTTTAATTTTTATATTTTTATATTTTTAGAAATTTTCACTGGATGTGAGAGAAAAAGAGACTTTGAGGGATTACATTTTTCTAAACTATTTTAATCTTTCAGAAAGTTGATTCATTCTTTTCTTTCCCACTTTTCATTTTTATTTCTATCATGACCATCACTTCCTTTCCTCCCTCCTCTCACCTCCAAATCTCCCAAACTGTATTGGGGTCCTTTAGAGAAAGATAAAAAATGAAGCAGTGCCTTGAATTTGACAGACTCGTAATTGAAGTGTGATGCCTCCAATAGGACTGAATGATTTTTTTAATTTGGGGAGAAGTTGTTCATGATGAATAATGTAATAAATCTAACACATATTCTAGAAGTTCACTTTTTTAATGCACTGACTCTTTTGGAAAGTGAATGGTGGAATAAAACAAAAGAAAGCATAGGAAGCCCATTTTTGTGGTTAAGTACCTAGGATCAAGTATTAATCCATACACACAGACACACACACATACACAGGCACACAAGAATTTCCCTTGTGTGTATTTCAAATAACATCATCATTCATTCATTCATTCATTCATTCTTCTTCTTGCCTTTTATATTACTTAAAATAACTTGGCACATTCCCCTTTATTGAACCAAAAGATGATTTCAAAATGTTCCAAGCATATTATTTTCTGCTTCTCACCTCCTTTGGAGGTCAATTTAAATGTTGTGACTTCAATGCAAAGGCAAATTATGGCACAAAAAAATTGGATTATTAAATTAAAAAAAAATCAACATAAATATCAGTTTGCTGTACAATTTTCACAGCCCAGGCCCATTCATTTTTATTCACATTTTTATAAATTCCCACCCCATTTTAGATCATAAAATATATATTTAAAATCTTTGTTCATATTTAAAAACATATTTACAGAAAAAGACAAGTCCCTTCTGTTAAAATCATGAAGAGTCTGTACAAGGAGAAGGAGGAGGGGGATAGAGGTGGAAGTAGCTCCGCTCGGTAGCTGGAGAGGGTGGGCAGCTTTCCTCTGCTGACATATATTGGCTGCGAGGAGTAGGGGGAGGTGGATAAGGATCTGAGTCTGAGTTTAAGTCGATGTAGTATTTGTTGGCTTTCCATCGGCTTGTGGTGTAGTCACTGTCACAGACATCTGTGCTGCAGGGGGTAGTTGGTGGAGCAATCCCTCTGATAAGATAAGGCCTAAAATACAAAATACACATTAGCATCATTGTAGAAAAAATCTGCTGGCTTAGGAAAGGACAGAAGTTGGAGACTTTCCACTTCTTTTTATCTGCAGCAAATTAGCCATCAATAGACACATAGACAACATCTACATACGGTGCAAAAGAGATCATCAGCAAGACAAAAAGGGAATAAAAAGACCCTCAAATACCTCCCCAACAGCAATCAACACCCAGATGAGCACAGATTAACACCAACATTAATATCAGACTAACAATAAGTAAACAATATTTCCCAATCAAGGAACTGCCAAAGAAGCTAACAGTAAACAGCCCAACCAAAGAACCTCCAAGACCCTCACCCACACTGGCAGGCAAACCACTAGAATATAAACTGAGAGAAAATCCCACTCCTTACTAGAACTGATGATGTTACCTTGCTTGGGTAATGAAACAACCAAGTACAGAAAGCATCAAGGACCCCTCATACTGGAGTCCTTGGTGCTCATGTTTTTCTGAGCAGTCTAAAAATGAATGTCCATGTTAAGTCCAATCACAAAAACTTATTTCCCAGTTCGAAGATTCCATTAATCGAACTGTACAAAGCTGACAACTGGAGTAGTTTTATTAGAAAAAGAAAGTATTCTTTATCCAAAGCTGCTATATAAGCAAAGTAAGAAGCAGGTATTTAAAAACTAAGAGTTAAAGAATCTGCCAAATGATTTTGAAAGCCATTACCTGTAAGATCTTGTTGTTGATGGAATGTTTGAAGAATAAAACATTTCTGTGTTGTAGAGGGAGCGATCTGTAGCTGGTGAAGGTGGTGGATTCAAAATCTGTGTGAATGTAAAATGAAACAAGTTTAATAATGTCCAATGGGAGCTACTTTCACCAATGAAATCATTTGAGATGCCTGAGGACAAGTGGGCCTTCTGTGCTTCCTTTGGGCAATAATCGAAAAGACCATACTGAGAATCTGTTTCAGATCCAAATGTTTTTCTAAAACAATGGGACCATGTGCCACCGTTTAGAGATAAATAAATAAATAAATAAATAAATAAATGTTCTGCTAATTATTACATTAAGGAATCAGTGTACATATTATAGTAATTTATTTCCATGAAATAACTTGGAACTCCAGGATAAGGAATTGCAGTTCTCTATAATGTTGCCATAGTCCTTTCCAGGAATGCCATCAGAGGTGCACTTTCTTAAATATAAATGTTCAAGTTGGGTACATGTGAGAAATAGAGAACTGTTCTCCAGCTCCCATCAGCTATTGGCATATCATGGCTGACTGAGAAGAAACTGGGGGTCTTTGAGCCCAATCTAACTTCTTTAAGTTTAATTTATTCAAATTTCATGTTTGCATGATAGCAGCCCCTCCCTCTTCAACAATTATCTAGCTAAATGTGCTGTGCAAGCAGAACTAATAGGAACTGAAATCGTAACTGCAACATGTCTTATACAATTTTCAATACTTACTTGTGGATAAAATGTGGCTTTTGTACTAGATGAACTGCTAGAGGAAGCTCCAGTGACATGGTTTCTGTCATAAAGAGGGGCACCACTGCTTCCACCCATTAGGCTCATGGAGCTAATCATGGATTTTCCACAAGAGATGCCTATATGGATAGAAGAAATAAGAATGGCCTGGAGTCCAGTTATATACTCACTGAAATTTAGTAAAACAATTACTGTGGTAAAATATGTTTATGTGGACTGCAGAATCTTTCTTGATTTTATCACAATGCTTTAAAAAATTGCAAATTTTCAAATGCAGGAGTAATACATACAGTTCTGCATCATATCTACAAACAATCCTATTTCAAAGCACATTACTAAAGGATCCTGCAGAGGATATGGCTAAAAGAATAAAAAAAGATCTGAAATCCTGAGTGCTGGCATTCTAAAGGAAGCAAGAATTTACTTCAAAATATTGTCCTTCATTCTATTTTCGAAGATTCTAAAATAGCAGTTTGGCCGGAGATTCAACAACAGGAGCAATATAATGAAGATCATCATATAACCACAGCCAGTTGTCATTTAGCATGTGGCAAAGTAAAAGAAAAAACCAAAACCAAAATCTGCAGAACATGATAGGAATACACAGATGCACTGTTACTATTACCTGTAAAGGTCCCATGCTGAGAACTCCCAGGAGCAATGAAATTTAAGGGGACGTGAGGGGTCCCACTGACATATTCATGTGGGAAAGGTCCATTAGGCCCAGCATAACGTTGGCAAACCACACGCTGGCAAACAAAATACATGCCTCCCATGACAAAAAGGGTAAGAATAATTCCAATCACAGGTCCAATAGCATTACTGTGGGGTCCAGAATCATCAGAGGATTTAATTTTCTCTGTAAAAAAATAATAAATAAATAAATAAA
>JAEANM010002043.1:0-24366 GCA_017656035.1 Myanophis thanlyinensis
GTTGCGTAAGCATTTCACTGCATATTGTACCATGTATGATTGTGCATGTGACCAATAAAATTTGAATTTGAATTTGACTCCACTCTGATGCAAGGGATTACAGGGTTGTTAAAAGGGGAAAATGCAGTGTTCCTAGATGGTAGAATTAGTTAAAAAGCAGCAGCTAAATGTTAAAGAGCTAGGCACAAGAAAAACATGTATCTACAGTACTTAACTCCTTCTTCATATTAATTTCTTCTTCATTTTTAAAAAATATATAATTCAAAGTATAATTTTTCACTTTCACATTTATAATCTGAGACTAGGATATCAGTAGAAACATTGTGTCCTCTGCTCATAGTGTTACTTTTGTGGGGCAATAAAGAATGTCAACTGTAGATGTTTAGATGTTTACTTTCTTTAAAATGATGATTTTGTGTTTCGACTGGCATGGAATGAATTCATAAAGTGAAACAAATATTTTTCTTTATCTCCATTCTGGAATCAGTTTAGTAACTTGAATTGATAGAGAACAAATCCACTATAAAATGGGCAGGATATAGTGACATTGGCAGATTTGCATGAAATTTATTTTAGTCTTCCCTAAATCCAAACTCAAGCAGTAATATACAATTTCCCTGGGAATAATTTATGTTAAGTCTCTTTTGATTTTTGACTAGCTTGACTTGTAACTCTGCTTTCCAAAAAATGAAAAGGGGTGAAATTTAATTAGCTTCTTCCTCTTGTTTAGCATGTTTAAATTGAATGTAAAACATAAAGCATAAAACTTCCCCCCACCCCCTCTTTTGAACTGATTAGAGTAGATTTTTACTGCTATAGAACTTGCCAAGAGCTCAGGGAGTTAGGCAGGGAGTTTTGTTCTTTCTTAGCATTTTAGATTTACAGAAATGATGAAGACAATCGTGAATCTATTTTAAATTACTTCTCGTCTCTCCCAAAACATAAACGTGTACATTTTCTTCTGAATAAAGAACAGTATAAAAATATGGCTATAGCAATTGCTTCAAAAAGAGGGTTTGGAATCAATATTTAAACCAATATTAGAACTTCTATGAAAAAGAATCACCCTAATATGCCTTTTAAAAACTCTGAGCAACATGCAAAATAATATATTGATAAATACAGTAGCTTTAATCTAAACAATATATTTATTAAATATAAAACATATTAGAAAAAATATCTCTAAACTGCAAGGGCTGTTTTCACAAACCGGTGCTTTGACTGAACCACTTGAGATCAATAGAAAGATTAGATAGCAATACTTCTCATACATACTTAGGGTTTATTTAGGGTTTGTATAGTCCACACTCAGATTCCCCATTTTATTTGTTGTATGGGTGAACAAAGCACATGCCACTGTTGTAAATTCTAAAATTATATTATCAGTACACACCATTTACACCTGGGTTGGCTTCCTGTAAAGAACTGGAGAAGAATTAGTAACCTGATCATGTTTTGGTCTACAGAATATTAGTTTATGGTGCTTTGTTAGCCATCAAGACAATCATTTTTAAAAAAATTAGGATGATCTAATGTCTATCTTCCTCAACATAGTGCCTTTCAGATGGGTTGAACTAGTGAAATGCCATCACTAGACAAAGCCGCTATGGATAGACCACTCAATCTATTACATGCTTATCCAAGTCCTTGTTCTGCAGAATATAAAGTACTCCTTTGGCAATAAGAAAATGTCATTGCAAAGTAACCATAACATTCTCAAACTAATCAAGATTGGAAAAGTAAGCTTTTTCTTGTTATTTGTTATATATATTCCCATTATCACAAATTAAAATGGGAACCAACCCGCTATACCTGCCATAAGAATGGTAAAGTTTTGAAACTTGCTTCAGGGAATCTGGAGGGAATGATGAGACTTGGGATCTGGGGCAGCAACTTCAACACAGATTATTTGGATTGCCATTACTGACTGAACACATATGTTTGCTCTGTGGAAGTATGAAACCTCCTGCTCACATACTGGGGTGGAAAATTACCATCCCACTAGCAGTTTCACTTTCTGCCAGCAGAGAACAGCAGGAAGGTAAGGGCTCCACCTGAAGCTTGATTGTTGATTACATGAACGCATCAACACTGGAAGTATTTTAACATCTTAAAGATGGGTTTCATTCTATACAAGCATTTAGACCTCAAAAATAAAGCAGGGTTCTTGACAGGTGCTTTAAAACTTTTCTTCAGCTAAAAGGCTTATATCAACATTATCTTAAACTCTTCTATAAACATACTGTTGTAATCCTATAACCTTAGAAAGACTCGCAGCTGGGGGAAAAGAGCTGCTTCCCAAAATACAAGCCAACCATAAATTAGACTATTTTTAAAAATCTATGAAGAGAAAAGGAAAGCAGAATGGGGATGACAAGGAGTGTTATGTAGGCTGGAATGTCTGACAGCAAACTGTTCATAACTTGTCTCAAGATTAGCTGTTCCTGAAAAACATATATTTAAAAAAACTGCTATTCACATTATATAAAAGAAGTCAACATGTAATATTGTACTACTGACATTCTAAAGGTATTTTGTTTTTCACTTTTAACTAACTGTGGAAAAGAAAATTATGAAAGGATGGTGGGGAAAAATGGATTGGGATTTGAAAATGGAAATATTTCTCAACATACTTCAGGCTGTATGTTATCCAGGCAGGTAAACTTATATTTGGTTCCTACTTCCATGAATTTACTCATAAATCAATGGATTTTATGCACTTATCTACCCTATAGAAATATAACCAGAATTTTGAAAGAGGTTGAAAAAAAAATTAAATGGATGAAATTCAGGATGATAGGCAACTATATCAAAGGGAATATTATCTATCAGTGTAAATACTACAGTAATGTAATTATGTGATATTACACAATATTGTATAAATACATTCATTTCCCAATGAGTTTTTTTTATATGATTTAATCCTCTGTACAGTATTTAAAGTTCTGGAATATCAAACAGATTCTATATCCAATGAGATGAGCCATGGCTTACAAAAATTATTAGTCTTGAAGATGCTAATCCAAAGCCACCCTTTACTTAGTAGCTTTTGTTTGACATGATAACAACTGTTATCCATCGGTGTTGGTATCCTTGTTTTTTTCAATTATTATAATCATTTTCATGATCGTTTATAAAATTCATCACCTGTTATAATCATTTGTATTTTCAAACTGCCCATGAACTCAGCATTACAAGCAATACAGAATATCTTAAACCTTTTAAAAAGAATTGTAAATTGTTTCCCACTGTGATATCTACTCTCCAATATCCACAAAGCACTTGTGACATCCAAGGGAGACAATTTGAGATAGCTACATGTAGATATGGCTTAGGATAGCACTGCATTGTTCATGTTAAAATTACTTCAGCAACTCCAAAGACCAGTTATTTGATTTTAAAGCAAATGCTTAGTTAGTATGACAAAAATTTTAAATAACATCCACTTGTCTTTGAAAATCTTCTAGTTTCCCAGGGTTACCAGGAAAAATAAATCCGTCCTGTATATGTCAGTGATAATCACCTAAAATGTGTTAAAAACAGACTATAATTAAATATCACATAGTAGTTTCTCTTTCCAACAACTGTTGACAAAAGGTCAGCTCTAGCCTTCTTTGTATTTCTTATGTTCAATTCTGTAACTGGAAGGATCATTGTGTTAAATATTTTCTGTGCATTGATATGTATTATCCAGAGCGTAAAACAAATGAAGGAAGCCATGTTATATTGGACAGTTTTATTCTTCATCAGACTTTTCCAACATAATTTCCAAATATGTGGAACTACAACTACCATAATTCTCAGCCAACTTCTTCTTTTGGCTGTTCCTGTTAGGGGTCACTCTGTGAATCAACTGCTTCCACCCAACTTCACCCAAATTCTCAGCCAACTATTCAAGCCAATAATTATGCTATGGATGGTATAAGTTACATATGTCAATTATAGAATTGGGGAAAGTTAATTTACATGAACAAGAAGTGCATTTTTTAAAATTGTATTTAATAGTTGAACTTTCAATTCTCTATCCCCTCTTTCATTAGATTCAGACTGCCGAATCAATGACCACCGAGGCATCGACCACGGGAAAAATGAGCTGGTGTCAGGAACCGGCTGAGGGCTCGCGCACATCGCACACCCCTACCTAGCATCTTGCTCGCCAATGTCCAGTCACTAGACAACAAGCTTGATGACTTCAGGGCCAGGATAAAATTCTGTAGGGACATTCGGGACTGCAACCTTCTTTGCTTCACTCAGACTTGGCTGAACCCAGCAGTATCAGACCATGCTATCCAGCCGGCCGAGTTCTTCTCGGTCCACCGCATGGACAGAACACTGGAATCGGGCAAGTCTAGAAGAGGAGGTATGTGTCTGATGGTGAATAACAACTGGTGCAGCAGCACAAGCACCATTCCTCTCACACACTCCTGCACACCAAACCTGGAACTCCTAACCATCAAATGTCAGCCCTTCTACCTACCCTGAGAGTTCACATCAATCATAGTCAGCGCAGTCTACATCCCACCCCAGGCAGATACAAATGCTGCCCTACACGACCTGCACAAGGCCATCACAACACCGGGATGCAGTATTTATTGTGGCTGGAGACTTCAACAGTACCAACCTCAAACACGCAGCGCTGAACTTCTACCAGCACATCACATGCCCCACCAGGGGTGAAAGGACATTAGACTACTGCTACACCACAGTGAAAAATGGCTACAAAGCACAATCACAACCCCCATTCGGTAAATCTGATCATGCCACTGTTTTCCTCATGCCAAAATATAAACAAAGGCTCAAACAGGAACCCCCAGCTCAAAGAGAAGTCAAGCACTGGACAGAACAATCAGTGGCCGCCTTACAAAATGCACTAGAAAATGCAGACTGGGACATGTTCCAATACAGCACAGATGACATCAGTGGATTTACAGAAGCAGTTGTGGGATTCATTAGGAAACTAGCAGATGACACTACACAAAAAACAACCATCAGAACATTTCCCAAACAGAAGCCATGGGTAGATAAGACAATCTGCGATGCCTTGAGATCTCGCACTGCTGCCTACAACGTGGGACTCGCATCAGGCGACATGGACCCATATAAAGCTGCATCATATAATGTGCAGAAAGCAGTGAAAGAGGCTAAGCAGTGCTATGGGAGGAAACTGGAGTCACAGCTCCAACAGAGTGACTCCAAGAGCCTATGGCAAGACCTAAAATCAATAACGGACTACAAACATCCATCAACATCTGATAAATTGATCACAGACACATCCCTAGCAGACAAGCTGAACATCTTCTATGCCCACTTCGAGAATGCAGCCAACGGAACCAATGGAACTAGCAATGCCAATGCTAACGTTACCATGGGCTACAGCCAGGAAAAGAACACCAATGCCGGGAACATGCCCACCATCCCTGAACATGAAGTAAGGAGAGAATTCAAGAGAGTGAACATCAGGAAAGCAGCAGGACCAGATGGCATACCAGGTCATATCCTAAGATCCTGTGCAGACCAGCTAGCACCTATATTCACAGAGATATTCAACCTCTCCTTACTCCAATCAATAATCCTCACATGTCTCAAAGAATCCACCATTGTCCCAGTCCCCAAGAAACCACATCCAACTTCCCTCAATGACTACTGCCCTGTAGCCCTGACCCCAATAGTGATGAAATAAAAGCATTTCACTACATATTGTACCATGTATGATTATGTATGTGATAAATAAAATCTGAATCTGAATCTGAAATACTTTGAATGACTGGTCAGAGACCTCATCACTTCCTCACTACCGGACCTACTGGACCCACTATAGTTTGTCTACCATTGAAACTGCTCAACTGATGACACCATCTCTCACTTTCTCCACCCATCACTTACCCACCTGGACAACAGAAAAGGGAACTATGTCAAAATGCTCTTTGTGGACTACAGCTCCGCGTTCAACACAATAATTCCCTCCATACTCACCATCAAGTTGGAACACCTGGGATTCAGCCCACCCCTATGTCAGTGGATCTCCAACTTCTGACTGGGAGACCACAGGCTGTAAGGATGGATGGACTCAACTTCACTCACCCTCAACACTGGAGCACCCTAGGGCTGCGTTCTGAGCCCCCTGTTGTACTCCCTATACACATACGACTGCACGGCCACTACTAACTCCACCACCATCATCAGGTTTGCTGATGACACTGTTGTGGTGGGCCAGATCTCTGACAACAATGAGACAGCCTACCTAGAAGAGATCACAAACCTGGAGAACTGGTGTCAGAAAAACAACCTCCTCCTTAATGTCAGCAAAACAAAGGAATTGGTAGTGGACTTCAGTATAAAACAGAAAAGGAAATACCAGACCCTGGTCATCAACGGAAACCCATTAGAGAGAGTGGACTGCTTCAAATACCTCAGTGTGCTCATCTCGCAGAACCTGTCATGGACCTTCCACATCAACACCATGGTATAAAAAGCCCAACAGCATCTCTACCACCTCAGACTCCTGAGAGACTTCAGACTTCCACCAAAGGTGCTTAGGAACTTCTATTCCTGCACTGTAGAGAGCATCCTGATGGGCAACATCACAACCCGGTTTAAGAATAGCACCATGCAGAACAAACGAGCACTACAGAGGGTGGTATGCTCAGCTGAGTGCATCATCCGCACCAAGCTCCCTAAGCTGCACTCCATCTACAACAAACATTGCTGGACTAAAGCTAAGAAGATAGCAAAGGACCCCAGCCACCCCAACAATAGACTGTTTACCACAATGGGTCAGGAAAGCGTTTTCGCTCTCTGAAGGCCAACACAGAGAGACTGAGAAAAAGCTTCTTTCCACAGGAAATACAGACACTAAACCAGGAACCACAAGAACACTCAAGACTATAACAGGAACTATGATTGCATCTCATTCCTACCTTCCCAACCATCCCTAACTTATTTCCTATCCTATCCCATTTCGTCTAGACTTACTCACCTGCCCTACTATCAATCGCGGTTGCGGGCGGTCGCGTAAGCATTTCACTGCATATCGTACCATGTATGACTCTGTATGTGACCAATAAAATTTGAATTTGAATTTGAATTTGGTCTCCAAATGATTTAAAATATAAACAATAAAATACAATTAAAGCAATAGAAAAAAGTAGATATAAATAAATGAAACCATTAGAACAAACATTTAGAAGTCTAAATAAAGGTATCATAGATGCAATTAAATCAATTCTCAATACAACTAAAATCTGATCAATTTGATAATTAAAATATACTGTTTAATATCAGAATAGATTACCTGTCATTTTAAAGATTTAAAATAAGATCCTAAAAGATCTTGGAGGATAAAGGCAGGGAGTATAGTCATAGTACTACCTAAACATAAAGATTATTTTTTCTAGGATCTCCCCGCTTAATCTATAATAGAGAAAAGGGCCACAGGAGTTCTTAACCAAGAGACATGAATACAGTATGTAGAAAGAGGTAGTCCTTCAGTTATCTGAGATCTAGATACACCGATAAAATATTCTTGCTAATTTATGATGGTTCTGGTTTTAACACTAATGAAAGTTTGTTTTACTCAATACAGGACTGGGCAATCCTTTGGTCTCCAGATGTTTAGGACCTAAACTTTTAATTGGCCCTGAAAACATAGACGAATATAGGGAGTTATAAAACACTGTGAGGCAGGCACCAGTAAGGCTGAAGTTCATGATTATAAGCTATATCTTATTGTGAATCTATAGACAGTTATCAATCACTGAAGAGATGAAATGTTTACACCATTTCTACTCCCTTCTCTTCATCTCTTGAAAGCTTCCCTGGAAAACAAAACTTTAGCATTCCCCTACCCCTGCTTACTCATTAATAACCATTTCAAAGAACCATTACATTCTCTACATTCCTGCTGTGGCAATAATCACTTGTAACTGAAGCGATTGAATCTGATAGTAATTTTCTTAGCCTGCTGCACTGTCTTCTTTAATCTTTCACCACATTCAAAAAAGTTGAATTTAACATTGTGTGCATTCTATTAGATTAAGATTTTCAAAGCTTGACAAAATGTCAGATCATATAAGTAAAAACCCGAATCATTAGTTCTGAATACCAAAAACAAAAAGATAATACATTGTTATTCATGTGACTGGTCCTAAATGCACACATATGGGCAAATGTAGGATAGCACGCATGCTGGGTTGGATTCAGAATTAGCTATAATTAGCAAAGGACTATAAAAATTTAATTCAAATAGGATTAAATCTGTATCTGCGCCAATATTCTTGATTGCTGCTGTTAACAACAAACAAGTAGCTGGGCTAGATTAATTGAAAGTTAAACGCAGGGAGTGACATTTTACCTACATAGCCTATATTCTTTAGAACAGTTGACAGGAGATCTGACACACTCTACATCCTCTGCACAGCTCAAATCTGTGGGTGATGTCAGCTGCAAGGCCAGTTGCAGGAAATGCAGAATATAGTTCAAGTTACCACTCGTCACACTAGAGGAACTCTATTTCTGCAAAGTTACAAAAGGCCAAGAAAAAAGTCAGATCGTTGCTATTGGCTAATTTTTGTTTGCGCAGGATAATTTTATAGATATTTTGTAGTTCTTGTAATGTATTTTGTATATATTATAAATTCATATGCTTTAAATCTTATATAACTAAAATACTACTACTTTGCTTATTCCCACAAATTTACAGATCCTATTCCTTACACTAGAACTTATCAAAATATTGAATGGGCTAACTTATTGTGCAACATTATTTTTCCTGATATTAGAGGGAAATTCAACATGTCATGTCATTAACCTTTTAGTAAGATTCACTGCAAGTGATAGTACTAAGTAATATTTGCTGGAAGCAGTACTACTTCCTGTGTGATAAGAAAGCATAATCACACCACTCACTTGGAGCTTCATCAGGTCAACAAGGATCCTGGTTATTGGGCTGCTTTTCAGACTATGCATCACTTTCCTATTACATGCAGTCCTGGTCTCAGAGGCAAAGCAAAATGAAGAATAACCACATGCTCAAAACGAGCCCATGGTTTTGACTCCATGCACACAACCCTAATGTCCTGAGATCAATTAGTGATGAAGAACAAAATGAAAAGATGTCTTTGCCAAAATACGACATAGCAACAACGAATGAAGGGCCAATGGCTAATGTTAAATAAAATAATTGTTTCAGGATATGAGATTCAGCCTTTGTTAGGCTACTCATCTTATGTAGCCTTGGATTGCAAATTATGCTTTCTTCCTCTAGATATCATGATGCAAGGAAAGGGCTCTGCTATAAAAGCTAAAAAAAAAAACAGCCTTGAACATCACACAAAAAGTATTATGGCGATACTGAAGCCTTAAAGAAGTAAAAAATAATTGTGCATAATTTTTAAATAGGCAAACTAATTTGAAGTAGGAACACAGATACACACATAAATGTAACACTCTAACTACAAAAATGTTCTAGGGCTCACATGAAAAACACCCTCCCCCAACAGCCTGGGAACGTCTTACTCCATAAGTTGTGGATTTAGAACTCTTAGCATTGGCTATATTTACTGGGAAAGCTGGGAATTGAAGTTCAGGTACATGTTTTTCACCCAACCTTAGAATAATGTTTCTTCTCTGTCCTCAGAAGAATAATTCAGCAAGAAAACTGGGTCATCTGGAAGCCTTTCCAGAAGAGAAGGAAATTCCATCTTGGAATCAGAATCCAAATGGAATGACTTCCACTATCCTAGGCTAGTATGTCAGTCAATCCTGCTCAAAGCAGCAAAGCACGATAACAAGGTTTTTGGAAACCCAACATTTTGGCCCCAGATAAGGGGCCAAAGGATAATTGCTGCTTTACAACAATTTAGTTAGTGATCATTTGAAGTTACAACAGCACTGAAAAAAGTGACTTCTCACCATTTTTCACACTTAACGACTGTTGCAACATGATCAAAATTTGGGACCTGGAAACTAGCTGCAACATGATTACAATTTGTATCCTTCCCAGCTGCTTCCAACAAGCAAAATCAATGAGGGCAGACAGATTCGCCTAACGACCACATTAGTCACTTAACAACTGCAGCAATTCACTTAACAACTGTGAGAAAAAATGTTGTAAAATGAGGCACAACTTAACAACTGCCCCATTTAGCAATGGGAATGTTTACAAAAGTTTTGTTTGTAAGTTGAGGACCATCTGTAAAACAGGGGTGTCAAACTCTCGGCCTATGGCCCATCATGCACTGGCCACTCCCACACCTGGTTTAGCAAAGATGAAAAAAGTCATGATACATCACGTGACTCCACTGTGACACCACACGTTTGACACCCTTGCTGTAAAGGATTTAAGAGTAATTTCCCAAATAAAGCAGACTTTAGTGCAAAGACCACATATCACCAAATATAACTAAATATATACAGACAGATCAGCAGCAAAGAATTTGTATATATTTAGAACTATTGACATCACAAGTCCATCTCCGTAAAATTTTTTAGTATTATCAAAACACTGTTTTGGTATTTTTTTGTATTTTTTCCAAAGCACTTCTGCTTGGTGGGCATATAAAGATGAATACCACACAGTAACTTTCTATTCCTGTACAGCATCACATCTCAATGCACAGTGTGTTCCTGTGGAATAAGCAGGATGGGTATGAAAAGTCTCTTGTGTGCTATCAATTGAATTTAGGACTTACAGAGGTATCTGCGCCAAGTCATGGTACAATGCTGCAGCAGTATAAGGAATAAGCATTTCTACTGTTTACAGTCTGATAACTAGCAACTCTGCTGATTTGCAGTAATACATGTTTCAAACTATTGTGTGGTTATTCAGAGTTGCTCACCTGTTTAGGTGCAAACTGAAAAACAGGCAAGGAAAAAGCCATAACATATTTTTTTTGCTCCACACATGTCTTCCTCTTGCCTGAGAGCAAAAGAAAACATGAAGAAAACATTGCAAAGCAAATGTTGCTATTTTATAACCCTTATTAGGGATATCGCTGGATTGAGATAAACATGTAACTGGTTTAATTGTTTTGCAGAAATACAGTTGGAAGGGGGACCTCAAAACAAAAGATAAGTAGAATAGCAAAAATAGGATGGGAAGAGTGCTATAAGATATAAAGGTAAGCCAAATATTATAATATTAGAAAACAATATTGCTGCAGATTGATGGCAACACAGTGACAGCTGTAAATGACATCAGAGGACCACTAATGACATCTGAGACAAATGTTTTAAAAGCTTGCTTCGCTTACTCTGATTGTGAAAATACTGGAAGATTTTAATTAAGAAAATTGTTCACCAAATAATTGCCAAATAGCAGCATCTAAGAGATGGAGAAAGGAGATGAAAGAAGCCTCACACTAATACAATGGAAGCACCATCCTTTTTTATGCCTTGTGGACTTTGTGCAGGTATGAAAGAATCCCATCACAACAATATGGCACAGCTTTCATGGATCAGACAACAGCAATGGATTGTGCAGAGCCCTCTGCAGCCAACGTCCCCCTCTTCAAAAATAGTTGAGGGCTAGATAGGATAAACTGTTGGATATCACCCACCCTCATACCCTGAGATTGTGTCTGATATGACACCAACTACCTCAGCACTGGCTGGAAAAATAGGCTCTGTTCTGAGCTGAAAACACACTTGTTTATATGTTGACTGAAAGTTAACTGAACGAAAGGATAGCTAAGATCCTGCAGCTTTTTATGTTAGCTATATTCAAAGCAGAACCTCAAAATACTTTCAGTCATCCAAACAAGAGGCCAGACAAGTCTGATTACCTTGGGTGAAAGCAGAGATTGATCCTTGTGCTCCTCTGAGCAGACTTTCAGTATCAGAACCAGTGCTTGTAAGTGATGTGGAAGAAATGACTGTGTTGTTGTATACAAGTCTTTATCTTACTGAAAGAAAGTTGTGTTTCTTTGCTGGCATCATATAAGAAAGCAGACACAGGAAAAGAGACATCCATATTTAGCATTCATCTTGGGCTTACCTGGATCACTAGTTTATTTTCTTTATTTGGTAGAATCCTGTAGGTATATACGCAGTTCCGATACCTGGAATACATGAGAAGAAAACCTTAAAATAGTTCAGGAAGGGGGAAAAAAATCAACTTGGGAAACTGTCCAATATTCCCAACGTCCTCAAATTTATTTATAAAGTTTGCATCTACCCTAGCTTTCCATATGAAAGGGTTTCTGTCAGTTCTCAGACATCTACTTTTATTTCTGTCCTGCCAATAGCAGTCTACTGCTAAAGGCTTTTTTGTTCTTTAAAAACTCCTCTTTTTGTTTAAAAAAAAGTCTTGTCAGCCTTCTTTCTTTCCACAACGTAAGATAAGCTAGAGTATTTCAGTACAGTATTGTAGTATTTTGATCTAAAAAGATTTCAATCTTGATATTTATTTCCATTTTCCTTACATACTTGTAAAAATAAATCTGAAGATTCATATTAATATTTTTCTCCAAAAACGTTATTTTTTAAAGAACAGAAATTCCCAAAGCTTTAATAGATTCATGTGATGAATTTCAAGCTTCTTTTTAAACAAATCTTTAAATCAAAATATTTTTAGTATCAGAAAGTACACACAAAGTAATAAACAAAGCATCTCTGGACGTGTGTATGTTTTTTTCACTTTTGACCACAAAATAATTTCCAATCATTTTAATGGCAGTTGTCAAATTATTAAACAATCAAAGGATACTTGGAAAACTATTACAGTGAAAATCAGCTGACAAAGCCATTTTCCCCTCAGCTATAAAGGAAGAGAAAGTAACGGTTGCTAGTTGTACATACACAGCCTGAGTCACAGAATCAACCATCAGTGTATCATTGTATATCTGTGGCTCCATGGCATGCATAATTATTGCACATGCATTCGAATCCTTTACAGCCATGAAATGGAGCAGGGCTCTTGAACCAAGTAGCTTGGCTTCCTCTTGGCTGGATTGGATTCACACTTTTCTCCAATTAAGAACTCTCTCCAGTTGGAGTGTGTGCTGATGCTTCAGCTGCTTAAACAAATTGTGCATTGAATAAATGCCAAAGGTGCACTGAATAAATGGCAAAAATGACATATTTCAAATTGCCAGATTTGCAATCTGCATTTTCAATTTAAGTTGTTGAAGACTCATTGACTGCATTTCCACCAGTGGTTACCATGATTGTTTATTAAATGCAAATGTATGCCTTTAAAGTTAATAATGCTACAGGATTGCTCACAAAAAGCTGCTTTTGCCTTGTTTATTTCGGACCTATTATGCCACACACACACTCACACACGCAGGAAAAAAAAACCTTCATGGATTGATTTAGATTTGTTTTTTTCTGATAAACATGTCATAGAATATATCCCTAACAATATAGTCCAGATAACTTTTAAAAGTTTCCAAATATGTGAATGATACAACTTTTCAGTAATAATCACAGCATTCATTAGTATTCATTAATAATCACATTTTATATCCTCTATTTTTACTTATAAATCTGAGTTAACTGTTCTTTATCTTAAATAATGAATTTCAGTGGAATAGCCTTACTGTTTCTTCTAGGGCCGTGATGGCAAACCTATGGCATGGGTGCCACAGGTGGCATGCAGAGCCATCTTGCTGGGCACACAAGCTGTCAGCCAACTTACCTTCAGCTGAGCATGCACATGCGATTGCACATGCCCACATGCACGATTGCAGAGACTCAGCTGGTCTTCAGCCGTCTGCTGTGCATGCGCACAATTGCAGCAAAAAATCCAGCTGGTCTTTGGAACTCTCCTGTGCATGCATTTGCTCATGGGTGCGTGCATGCCTGAAAGTGCAAAAGCTGCATGCATGTGCAGATGGGGGGGGGTTGCACATGCAGCGCACATGGAGGAGCCGCACACAAGTGTGGATGGCATGTGCAAAGCAAGTATTTTTTGGCACTCAATAAGTAAAAGATTCGCCACCACTGCTCTAGGGAAAGATTTGTGTTTGTATTGTATTCATATTCTGGTAAAGCAATCTGCTGTGTCTCACTTTGATCCAGTAGTAATATTGATAGGGTGGCTAAGAACCTTACAGGACCTTGTGCCTTATATCAGTATAGTTAAGATGTTTAATTGAAATGATGTTTAAATAGAAAAAGTAGGAAACTTCCCATTTCAGAAGAATGGAATTAGCAGAGAGCAGGATTGCTTTGTACAAATTTCATTAAATTTGAATTCATTCATAACTTTTAAAAATGCAGGTACATAACTATTGATTCAAATCACAATTTTAGGAAATGTTGCAATTTCAAAGTAAATTTCTCAGAGGAGAAAAATAAAAATTTGGGAATGATAGAGATTTGGAAATAAGAGATAATGTCATCTCTTTCATAAAACTCTGAACGAGGGAAGGTAATCATACAAAGCAATTTAGAAGGCTCTTCTGAAACAACAAAGGGAGAGAAAACTATGGATTTGTTTTTCAATCAGAGTTGTTAGTGAAATTCAAATTTGGTTTTAAAAAAGAAGTTCAATGTAACATTCTAAGAAATACCATTTTGTTCCAGGCCCATTTATAGCCACTTTAAAAAAATATCTGGAGGCAACTTCTGCTAACTTCAAATCAACAGTTTGTTTCTGTATCAACCTCCAGAAAGAGAAGAGAGCTAGGAGAGCCACTTTAATGAACTGAGGCAAGACTGAAATAAATACTGTATTTGCAGACTCCTCCTCCAAAGTGTAGACTACTTGGCCACAAGAGAGTTATGCAGCTATGAATTTGATACTAGTGTAGTGTAGTTTTGCAGCAAGATTAGGATTAAACAAATTCTAAAACTGGGAGGGCAGGACAATAGAGTTTCTAGTACTGGGGGATTAGAGATGTTCTCCTTTTTCCAGCTGTGAAATTGACAGAAACAGTCTTCTCCAAAATGCAATTAGGGGCAATGAAAAGGATTTCTGCTTCCTGTAGATGTTTTATTCCTATTGGGGACCCGCACCATCTTCAATAGGAGGAGGGGAAATCGAACCGCTTTCCAGAAAATGGCATTTTTCTGCCAAGCATTTAGAATAGGTGAGAGAAGAACTTGGTTTACTTGCAAATCAGCTTTTTAGAGGCAGGTGATAATATCTGTGATATTCTTACTGAAGAGAAAGGTCCAATTTTTTTTTTGTAAAATAAATTTTCCATAAAAGGAAAGTTAAAATATAATTATATTTATTAGTTACAATAATTACATAATAATTATAACTGTGATATGAAGATCCAGAGAGCTTATAATAAAAAAACAGACTTTCTTCTATCTTTTGTAAGACTGCCGTACAGTCTTAAGATTTTGTATAGCACTAACCAGAAAATCTAATTCTCACCAAATTTAGGCTTGTTGGGTTGACATAAACATATAGTTTTGCAGGCAGTGTTCAGTGGAGAAAGCCAGAGGTGAAATTCAGCAGGTTCTAGCAGGTTCGCTAGAACCAGTAGTAAATTTTCTAAGCAGTTTGGAGAACCGGTTGTTAGAAGAAATCTTTTGTCTTTTTCCACTTTACAGGGTTAATCCTGTCAGGAAGGCAGGAAAAAACATTCTGGCGTTGTTTCTAGCCTAATCTTTATTGCCCTGCTTACAGAAACTGTCCACCCAGTCACATGACCCCCTAGCCACACCCACCAATCCACACCCACAGAACCAGTAGTAAAAAAATTTGAATTCCACCACTGGAGAAAGCTGTGGATCTTTCCAGTGACAAAAAGATAGAAAGAAGCAGGGATTAGCCACTGCTGCCTACAAGAGCAGCTGAGAAAATTTACACAAGTGTATGAATGTATCAGATCCTAACACTTCACCCAAACTCACATATACCTGTGACAGACATTGTATAGATGTTGTAAAAAAATGACCAGAATCTGATTAAAGGATTAAGTTCGGGGTTTGGGTTTTGGTTCTCCTCAGAGCCCTGAGTTTGGGTGACGTGTCAGGGTCTGAGAGGATTGAGCAATTATGCCTAGAAATAAGTGGAAAGACTCATCTCCACAATGCTAACTGCAGTTTGCAAAACAGAAATTTGTACCATTGGTTTGAGGTGGACTTTTTGTTCAATCAAGTAGTATTCCACATGAGAGAGGTATCGCATCATAATCATGTCTCATTCACAAAATTATTTCTCACTGCCTAAAAACCCTTTTAAGCAAGAAGAGGGAAGATACTTGCACAATGCCTTTTGATTGTAAGGCTATCATGTGTGTTTCATAATCACATAAACAAACTTTGCTTCTTAGCTTTTTGGGTCATATTTCAGAGGCTATGAAATGCTGCATGACTTGACAAACTGTTCCAATATTTTTCAGCCATTAGCAATAATGATAAAAATTGCTACAATAAAAACAATGGAGTAAAAATTCTTTCAGAAAATGTAACATATGCAATTCAAATAAAGTACAAAATTATCCCAAAATACACATTCTGAATTATTTCATTAGTGTAAATAAACATTTATAGCCTTCAATTTTAATATTTGACCAGTTACATCAGTAGTGGGATTCAAATAATTTAACAACCGGTTCTCTGCCCTAATAACCAGCTGAACCAGCAGTTCTCCAAACTGCTTAGAAAGTTAACAACCGGTTCTAGCGAATAGGTGCAAACTGGTTGAATCCCACATCTGAGTTACATACTCCTTCAATAAAAGGCATAGGAATCTGCTCTGTATATTTTTAAGTAAAAGAGCTGTTCGTTCATGATAAAATTTCACAATACATTATTATATATTTCATCAAACAAAGGAAAGAACACTAAATAAAATATTAAAACACATAAAAGATTTCTTTGTTATAAATAAAGATAAACCATTAAATTGATGGTAAAGTTTAATCATTCTATAAGAGACTTTTTAAACACTTGCCATTAACTAAAGAAGACAATGAGCAAATAGTTCTTTTATATATGATAATAGAATGTATAGATTTTGTCATTTTTGAATTGTGAAACTCTCTGAGAATAGAACATTAAGAATAGTGATGGATCCATGAATACCTTGAAAAAGTGGAACTGAAATGTACATATATGTTCCTTTCAGTCTCTAGTAAAGCTGAGGAGGCATTCCTGCCATGTTTAAAACTGAATTTAGGACATTATTTTGACTTTACATGGTTTCAGTTGAAAAAAGATCATCAAAAATTCAGATGATACAAATATATATAATCCGTAACTTTTAGTTTAGTTTTTTTTAAAGTCTAATACATTTTTCCCATGGTAATTTGACATTATGGGGGAAACCCAACTTTAAAAATTGGAACAAATATGATGATATGGAAAAATTAGATGGAAATGGAGATATTGACTTTGGACCAATTGATACATTGTGTTAAAAATTCATGAATCAGGTGGTCCTAAGTACATATCAGATATTTACATCTACAATATTTGCTAACAACATTATTTGGATTAGCAGCATTTTCAGCTTCTGAGACATCTGAAATAATAGAACAAATTGTTAATTCCTTTAAACTTAAAAAATACTATTAGTTTTTATAGATATTTGTTTTGTCAATAACTCAATTTGATATGCACATGCTAAGAAAAGAGTGGAGTACCCAGCCCTTTCAATTCCTGGCAAATAGATGGAGAAGAAATGGAGGCAGTGATAGATTTTATTTTCCTTGGCTCCAAGGTTACTGCAGATGTGGACTACAGCCAAGAAATTAAAAGACACTTGCTCCTGTGGTGGAAAGCCATGGTAAAACTAGACAGCATACTAAAAAGCAGCGACATCACCCTACCAACAAAAGTGCATATAGTCAAGGCTATGGTTTTCCCAGTTGCAATGTATGGCTGTGAAAATTGGACTATAAAGAAAGCTGAATGACAAAGAATTGAAACCTTTGAACTATAGTGCTGGAGAAGACTCCTGCAAGTCCTTTGGACTACAAGGTGATCAAACCAATCAGTCCTAGAGGAGACCAACCCTGACTGCTCTTTAGAAAGCCAGATCCTGAAGATGAAACTGAAATACTTTGGCCATGTAATGAGAAGGAAGGACTCACTGGAGAAGAGCCTAATGCTGGGAATGATTGAGGGCAAAAGAAGAAGAAGGGAACGGCAGAGAATGAGGTGGCTGGATGGAGTCACTGAAGCAGTAGGCATGAGCTTAAATGGACACTGGGGGATGGTAGAGGACAGGAAGGCCTGGAGGAACATTGTCCATGGGGTCACAACTTCATGACTAACAACAACAAAAAATATTGTCTAGACAATGGGAGATTGTCTTAATTTCTATAGCAAGAGGGTCAATGGCCCTCAAATTACAATTTACATAACAAAATATTAGGATTTATTGGATTCATTACATTTGTACTGAAAAGGGTTGTGAAAACCAGAATTTTGTTGGAAGTGTAATAAGGATACTACTACTTTAACAGACATGTTTTTACAATGTCCTATTACTTACTAAGTTTTGGGAATAGGTAGTGCATTATATAAACATGATTGTGTGACAAAAGCTAAAATTTTCAGAGTATAATATTATCTTGAACTACATACCTAGTACCTGAAATTTGACAGCTGGTCAACTAAACAGATTCCCTATGCTCATAGTTTAACTAAAACACAGATATTGAAACAATGGAAAGATAAATGTACGGTCCCTTTCAGTCAGTGGATTAAAGACCTGACTGTCACCTATGAGTGGATTGCCTATATAGGCTTTGTATGAACAATGAAATATAAGACTCATTTATACAAAATCCAGAAAATTAAAAGCATGATAGTTATATAAGTGGTTTAGAAATATATGCATATTGAATAATATTTAAATTAGGCAAGTATATATGGTATATAACTACTTCTAAAATGATATATTCTGCTATGCTTTTTTCTTTGTTTTTTTGTTGTATTTTACTTTTTAAAAATACTTTCTATGTGTTTTTTCTTTGACAATGAATTTATTTTTATTATTATCTTTGTTTTGTTCTTTTCTTTTTATTATTTTAAAAGCAATTTTATAATTATTTTAAATGCAACAAAAATATAAACTTTTTTTTAAAAAGTTGAAAGAACTAGAATTTCAAGATCCCAGTAATATAATATCAGATTGAGGTTTCCCTGGGTTTTAAATATTAAATGATTTTAACACCTATTTTATAATTTAAAATTAATTATATTTAAACATTTTTTATTTAATGAGACAATCAAGAGTATTCACCAGAATAGAAAAGCAGCATATGAATCAAATAAGAATGACACCAAGTAATTTATTAAAGCATATACTTTAGTACTAGAAACTGGATTTATATTCATTTAGGGCATTTTAAAAATAACTTGATTGGGAAAAATTGTTTCAATGGATGGCTATAATTCCACTGTAAAACGTATGGATCTGCTTAAGATACTATTGAAAATTTCCCAATCTCCATTCAGGAAGGGTTTCAATGTTTAATTTTGCATGAAAGGAACCTTATGTCAAGAAATGAAACACCATGAGCAGATCAACACTTGTCTAAATCAAAGAAATAAACAATGAATTATCTTATATTTTTAAATTAGATTCCCATGCTCAGAATGCTACCAATTCAAACTCAATATCAGCTTAGAAATTCCTTGTTCTTAAAATGAGTTTAAATTGTTGTGTTTCCTTCTAACTATCTAGAAGTATTGCCTGGAGGTATTTACAGGAATTAGAAATGGATTTCAGAATATTATTTAATGAAACATTAACTACAGATGTCGTAAAAAAATTCAAAATGGTAGTCATGACTATGCAATTGAAGCTATGCCTATTTTCATATGCATTGACCATACTGTGGTCACCCTTATTTCTTTACTTAAATATTACCTCTACTCTTTATCCACTCTGAATTCAACCTGGTATGCCAAGTATCAATTAACCTGTTGATAACATCTTTAACGATTATAAACTTTAATTATCAAATTAAAATATCAGAACAAACCACAATGTGGCTTAGCACTAGGAAGACCATAATCTAGGTACCAGATAAGCATCTTTAGAGGAATTACTTAACTACATTAAGTAGAGATATAGTATATATCAAAACAAAGAAAAAATAACTAGGAAACAATGCTAGTATTTCTTTAGTAATCAGACTATATACACCAGAAGGCTTACAGTAAACTAGACAAAAATTCAGAATACCAAGACTAATTGTTATTTTAATTTCGCATACCCTTTTTACAAATTTTTTCTTATTCATCAGGTACAAAGACTAATTTGGTCATAATAATCTATAATGTATATATTTTTATGAGTGGATGATTTAATTTTGATAAAATATGTTTAAACATTTTGTTGTCATTTTACATTTACATGTAAATATTACATTTTGTTGTAATATTTGAACCAACCATCATAATAGAACCATCACCAATTTCAGTGGAAGTATGAGTTTATCTCAATCATAATTTGGAGATTTTATTTGGAATTAATCAGTTGCTCATCAAGAAAAGTATTTTTAAAGGCTACAGTACTGAGGGTCAACAACATCTTTCAATCATCTATTATTGAATTTCTGCTGTAGAGTGCAGTTGAAAAGGAAACATTACTGGAAAAATGCAAATTTTCTGCATCATTTTCTCATTAAATTGTGTGTGAAGGTTTCTGTGTATGAACAATTTAGAATTAGAACTTTTTTATTATCCCTAGTTCTTCACATGCATAACAAAAATTGCACAATTACAAGGAGGAGGTCCTTTTGCCACTTAGATTTTGCTGAACTTCTGCACTCAGGAAATCTTGAAGGATATAATTTTCCTATCCTTCTAATGCTGAGTTACATCATTTACATTAACTGACTTTCTATATAATTAAATAGTCTGGAAATAAAAGAATGATTACCTTCAGGTATTTTCCATATTTTTCCAGATATACTCCACCATCATAACCTCCCCCACCTCCAAAACAATATCTCATTGATCTAAGGTAAAGTCAACGTCCTTTATCAGGTTTTTGCATAATATGTATAATTACAGGGTTTTGCACAGTATGTATAATTACATCAATCAAACCTCAGTTCCTAAGAAAATTCAGTTCCTGGGTGCTAAATCTAGCACTTATTCTGATCTCAGTTTGCTAAAATCAAAATAACAAGATGAGATCTTATGGCTAACTCCAAAAATGTTCTTAAAATTATCCTTTGACCACTGGCTAAATATGTTTATTTATTATGAAATTTATGTTACCATATTTATGGTAAACATGTTAGCATTTGTTTCAGATAATTTATTCTATAATGACACTTAATTGGCAAAGTACTTCTAATCTTCCTTCCACACTCTTAACTGTCATTACCCATCATATAAAGACAAGATCCTGCTTCCAATTCTCTGTGAATTAAATCAGTAAAAAAGCAGGTGAACTGAGGCAAAAAACAACAGCCATACTTACAACAAACAGAGGGCGTAAGCTGAAGACACAGACTCACTGGCCCGGACGAGAAAACTTCCATCCTTGCCTACTTTAGAAAGTAAGTCCTCAGCTTTTGAACGAGTGATGCTTCCATGGTACCAGCACTGATCCATACCTTGGATTTAAAAAAGAGAAAACCCAAAATAAAAAATGAAACTTCAATTGAAGAAACATTAACTACTCAGCAGTTAAGAAAAAATCCCAAAGCTGTCTGTTTCAGAGCTCAGCAGCTGCTTGCAACTCACTCAGCTTCCTGTTTAATGGTGCTGAGAGAGAAAGGAAACAGAGCAGAGAACTTCCTCATACAAATTAAGCAGAATGAAATGGGCCAACCACACACACCTCCCCATTCACTCTCAGTTCAACTCTACAGTACTGCCTTCACCAAGTAGTTGGGATTCCATCTTAGTTTTTCCTTGCAACTTTGCAGAAATTTAAAAGGATTAGCTTATGCTTACTCACATTGCCCCTAAATGAAATTGTCATTAATAAAACATTACAGTCTAATTTCTTCAGTTCCTCTGCTTCTGTTTTCCTTGCTCCTCACCTATTATATCTGTCTTACGGTGGGAGTTTTCATATAGCAAGAGGAGAGAAAAGTAAGTAAGTCTCCAGGGATATCAATAGGAGCTAATTGTGGCTAGTGATACTTAATTGTACTGGAAGAATTTAACCTGCTGGTAAAGGACAGACCATCTTTGAATATCTTAGGACATTCTGGCTTCTGTGCTAACTTTATATTTTCCCAAATAATGGATCAATACCTGGATGATCTGAAAAAACCATAACCCTGCATTTGTGGGACATGCCAGCAAGAAAAAAAATAAGTGTCCTAATATTTATGACAGAATGTGTTGTATAATGCGCATGCGCGGCCGAAGTCCACACATTGGTCCGCCGTCGTGAACGGACAACCCGGCAGCTGATTGGCTGTCACCAGCCAATGGGAAGCGCAGAAATTTGAAGTCGCGGCAAATATAAAAAGCCGCGGCTTCCCTCAACTTTTGCCTTTTGACTGACAAGTTCCGCATCGTGAGTTTTACTCGCGGTTTGAATAAAATGGGACCCCTCGCGGTCATCCAAACGAACCCATTTTCTTGAGTTTTCCTTTACCGATTTGGACCGGGGTTTTGGCTAAAACAGAATGAATGTAGGCTCTGATATAAGTCAAGAGTTTTCAATTGTATAGAAAGTGAAGGATGTGTGTCTGTGTTTTATTTTGTGATTATAATGTACACTGAAGATGTCATTTAATTTCGCTGTACGAGGTGCAATGACAATAAACTAAACTTAAGTAAATTAGACTGAAGCATTTTCTCTGATGTTGAGTATCTATGAATCTCTTCCTTAAATAATTGTGCTGTTTCCTACTTCTTTTGCCTTTATAACTACAGCAGATATACATGTTCTTTGCTAGAACTTTGATTAGTAACTGATTTTTGTACAGATTTTTCTTATGCTTCTGAACTTGGTTTGTTTTGTATTTCTTATTTTAAGTATCATTAGCTGTCTTGAGAGCTCAAATGGAGTAGAAAGATAGGATAAAACAGCTGAAAAAGCTTCTCGGATGAAAAGCAAAACGTTTTCAAAGAAAAGCTAGAAAGTCCAGTTGTCTCTTGAAAAAGCACCTTTGGGACAACTATGAGCTGGATGTCTGAGAATCTCCATAGATATAGGATAAAGTAACGTTAAAAAGACATATGATTTTTTTATTGGGTTCCTGGTAGTATTCATATCTTCACGTCTCCAAATGTGTGGACTAAAATTTCCTGTAAAACCTTTTCTCTCTAATCTAGAGAGTTATGGGGTTGTCCTCAGCAATTCACAAGGCAGGTTGGGCTTTATATCTGTCATTGCTTCTGATTTTGCTGATATGTGAAGAATAGCAGGTTGACCAAAGCTCTTGCTCCACTGTTTCTCCTCCAGTTAATCTTTCCAGTTGTTTGTTTGTTGCAGCATCCCTTTGTTTTACAAATGACCTCAAAGGGATTTAGCAGTAGGCCAGATTATGTAGGTGCCAAGATAACTACTGCAGATTATTTTTGGAATATTGTGCAATGATGGAAGTTAGAAAGATATTTCCCTCCTGTTGCCATTGAGCTGGAAATGTGCCCTCCAGCAAAATTATTATTCTTTCCAACCCAGTGGAATGTTAGAAAGAAATTATAAAGAGCTGTTGGGACTCTGATTGTCTGCACAATAATTTTCTGAAACAGAACAGAATAGAACCAAATGTGGTATGAAGGGACAGACTGGCAAACAAAAGGTTGAGTTAATACTGGGCAGGGTCAAACCAGGACCCTAGCCAAGGCAAAGGGAGCTAGGGGGATGAATTCCTCCAATGCTTCCTCTGGGACAAGCTCCAAATGTTGTGATTGCTCCATTCTAAGCATCTTCTCATTCTTCCTTCCTGGTCGTGTGACTGACAGCAGAGCAGCTCCATGCTTTCCAATGAATACATGCAAACACAAACAGATGGAATGTAAAAAAAAGAAGGAACAAACACAGAGATACATAATATAGAAGAAAATATGAACAACTCTTATGGCCATTCTTGGTAAAGAATTGGAAAGATTCTCAGAAGCCACAACTGTGTGGCTTTCCCATCTTCTTCCAAATTATGCAAAATTTGGTGTACTTATCAGTACAATTTGGTTAATATGGCTCAAAGTAAAGATGGAAAGGGAAACCAACCACTTACTCTACGTTTCCTGACTTGAGTAAATAATGCATTTCTGATAATTAAATACTATGAAGAATCCAAATGAAGATTTCTTAATTTTTTTGAGCAGTCAGGTGCATCATAGATTTTGGATTAAGTTTAGCACAGATTGAGTTGGTAACATGAATTTTGGCTGACGTTTATCTAAATGCTGAGATCAAAAGCTGAAACTTATTAATTCTCTTGCATTTGTTCTCAAACCTTCAGTGCTACAAACTAAGAATAAGATTTGGGTGAGATTCTTTATAAATGAGTTCCAGAGTTCTCTCTCTCT
>JAEANM010002044.1:0-25627 GCA_017656035.1 Myanophis thanlyinensis
ACTAATTTAACTTTTTCTCCTCTGCTTATTTATAGAATTACGAGATGAAGAAAGCGCACTTAAAGTAGGCATGGAGCAATCATTAAGAGAAATTAAGACACTTGAAAGGCAAAAGGTAAGTAGGCATAATACGTGCTTCTTACATTATGTTACTTTCTATTTGCGTGTGACCATCTTTTGATGGCTAATGGTTCCACTTAGACCTTTTCATTTTTTAAAATAATTTTCATTAGATATTTTAACAATTAGTCAAAGTATTACAAATTGAAATCGAAAAAGAAAAATGAAAAGTACAGACAAAATGAAATGAAAAAAACAATATTTAAAGAAGTGCATTCTAATCTTCTGTTCAATAACCATAAGCATAATTAGTAATTTACCTCCTTTGATGTCATATTACATAAATTACTTCTTTCCATATTCTAACCCTTATCTAACCACAAATTCAAAAATCATTAAATGTTTTGTACCCATAAAGGGTACTCAGAATGTTATAAAACTATTTATTTTAATGCTGATCAAATAGGTTAATTCTACATTCTTTTGTTTTCATTTATTTCATTAAAATGCTAGGATTTTACCTTCAACCAAATTTTCTTTATCTCATCTCAGAATTTTTTTGTGGCTTTAACAACTCTCTTTTGCAAAACCAATAATCGGTCATTACCCATCACCTCTTGGGTTATCATTTGTATTTCCATTTTAGTTTTCATTTATGTCTTATAGTCTACCACTTCTACTTCATTTTCTGATAGTTCTTTTTTTTTTGTGTAAATTTTTTATTTTATTTTTTTACATTTTTACATAACATCACATAGTGATCAAATCATTATTTTGATGTTGTTTTTATACCATTTCTCTTCTAGATTTTATAAGTCTGTCAATACACCTTTAAAAGTCATTATAAAACTTTTCTCAACTCTAAACATTTTTTTAACAATTACATATATTATACCTTCTTCTTTAAAAAGTTTCTCTAGTTTCATATTAAGTATTAAAATTCAAAGCACAATAAAAAGATTGTGTGTTTAAAAATATTATTCCTCTAATTTTCTCTCCCTTTCTCCTAACCTTTTATCTAACGCCACTGCCTTCTTTCTATCTTTAAAAAACAAATTCTGTCATCTCCTCCTCCTCCTCAACTATATTGCCTAAGTGTTAAACTTTCTCATTGTGTTACTGATTTTGTAACCGTCTAATTTATTTGTTTTAAATTTTCCTCTCACCCCCCTCCTTCTATATTTCAATTTCAGCACATCTATTTTTTCTTTTGCCTCTTTATCTCGTGGGATTACCAGAGCCCCAGTTTTCTCCTTAACTCTTCTCCAACTACTATTCCTTTGTCTAATTTCTTCTCTCTTTCTTTTTTTAAACCATTGTTCCTCTTGCATTTTCGTACCATTTTTTCAATCCCCCCTTTTCTCTTTACAACATTTTTATTCATTTCTCCCTCAATTTGAATATTTTGTCTTGTCTTCTTCTCTCCTTGAATTATAGTCTCCATTTTTTTATCCATAGTCTCCAGCCTGATGATTAAGTCCTTGTGTTCTGTTTTCATCATTTCCCATATGTCCCACATAGACAATATCAACTCCTCCCAATTGTCCATTTCGTCTTGTTGAAACATTATAAATTATTTTTTCTTCCCTCTATTCATTTATAATCCAACTTCATATTTATCTATATGTCCAATATTATGTTCACTCTCCTATGCAGAGGCACAGTTCTCACAGTTTTGAATTATAATTTTTAAGTATTCAGAAAACAAAACAGTTGATTTCTTCTTTTTCTCCCTTTCTCCAGCTCCTTAGCCCTTTTTAGTAAGTACGTTTATCATCCTTATAGTCCTGTAAAGTTTAAATATTTATATGCTCTTGTTAAGGTGTAGTGTTCTCCCATCGGCAAGTGGCACTGCAGGGTCAATTTTCCAGCAGGGATCCCTCTTGGGAAGATCAATCCTTGTCTATTTCAATGTTTCAGCATTTCCAAGTTTATAAAAACTATCATTCATAAAGTCTATCATTCCGGCATCTTTGAAAATGCCTATTCTCAGGTACAGTACTTTTTACAATGAAAGTTCAATTCCTCATTTCTTTGTTGAAAGTCTTTTGATGTCCTTTCTCTTAAAATCTCCTTCCGTCTCATCTTCAGGCATTCCCCCCTCCCCAGGTTTTTTTTGTTTTTTTTTTGCCACTTAAACAGTAATTAAAGTGAATCTGGGCAGCTTTCTTTTGAAAAAGTCTCTCGGGGTTTAAGTTTAGCAAAAAAAAAAAAAAAGATCTTCTCACCCAGTTCCACAGCTGCATGTCAGCTTCTCTCCTGCTCCAGTCTTAGATGGAATGTGCCTTGGTTGTTGTCCTGGTCTTTCTGACTGCCTCTTCATCCCGTCATAGCTGAGGGGACTTTCAGCTCAGGGATCCTCCGGGGGAGTTGCAATCTCCCCCTGACCACTCCGGGCGCCCCTCTTTACTCTGGTGCTCCTACAAAGTGGCGTTAGGCTCCGTACGGAGCCCACAAGTGAGAGAAGACCAGCACAGGAGAGGAGCTATCCTTTCTCCCTGCTGCATCAGGAAGCCTTCATTTTCTGATATTTCTCATGCATAGATTAGGATTTGTCAATTATCCTGTCAGCCTATACATTTTTCCGAATTATTCTCCTTCATTTCTTTCTTCTTTAATTTTTTTTAATAATGCATTTGCATAAGCAGATATTGTTGCTATCATTATAACTATGAGCTTCTTTCCCATTTCTTCACAAATCCTTTGAAGTGACTCCAGTGCAGTATGACAGTTGTTTTTTCAAATTGCTGATAATCAAATTAGAAAAAAAAAATCAACTTTTCTTTCTCACCTCTTTAGTTCTCACTAGTGACTCATTTCTGTATCATGTAGTCTGCCTCAATTTTTTTTTGGGGGGGGGGGTTAGTTAAAAAAAACACCTGCCTATCATCATTTTTGTGAAGGACTATACAATTGTTGTTCACACAAAATTATTTTTAATTATTTAAAAAGTCTTATAGCAAAAGTCACGATATTTTAAATATTAAATATTTCCAATTTGTCTTTTTGTAGTAAATTCTTCCCTTCCTTCTGGAATGAAGGATCACTCACCTGATAGTTTTTCATATTTACTGCTTTGAAGAGCTTTTTGAACATTAAAAAGTTATATTAAAAACATAAAAAAGTGAAGCTTGATGAATACAGGGTCCATACATTCTGCTTGAAAACTTGATTATTTTCCTTGTCTTCAGGCATTCAAACCCACAAACTCTCCTCATAAAGAGCAGCCATATGGAGCACAAGTGGGCAGTTTCTCATCCTCTCTTTATTCAGAAAGACTCCACTGGAACAGATTTGTCATTGTTCTTGGCCACAGTGTTATTTCTGTTCTGTTAGAAACATTTCACCTTGTCATTCTCTCACTTGGAAGTTGGCTCCACTTACAGTTTTTGAAAAACAAGGGGCCACAGGAGGTGGAATAATGATGCAAATTAGGTTAGGCTATTCTCCCTTTTACTGCATGTGTGATTTCTTCAAGTTAAATTTACTATAGAACAATTTTAATGCATACCATACCTCCAAAAGATCAGAAATTCTACCCCAAATTTTCAACAATAGTGGGTCAGTAACTGTTCTGAGAGACTCCAAACAGGCCTCAGGGCACACGGATAGACAGAACACATTCTCTCTAGCAGCCTATACCCAAATAAAATAGGGATTAACATAAAATAAACCATTAGGCAGAAAACAATAGCCTAATCCAGGAACTACCAGAGAAAACCACATTCCCATCAAAACTGGCAGGGTAAACTGGCTGCATATAAATAGGAAACAAACTCCACTTTTACTTGCATTGATGATTTACCAAGTTTGGATAATAAAAGAGCTGCAAAAAGTTCAGAGAGCACTAAGAATTCTATAAAAGTACAACAAAGTGAATTCAAGGAAGCATCCATTCTGTAAATAGGGGTAGTTTTTTTTCTGATTGCAAGTTACAGCGTAGCAAATTATTGGAGAGGATATTCATTCTTATTCTCTGTCACTTGCTATTGAGTATATTGATTGAAAAGTTGACATGGATCAGTACTGGGAAATTGTATCAGTAGTGATTAAAACTAAGTACTGTGTTAATTATTACATTGATCAGGGATATGGTGGTGCAGCGGCTTAAAGATGTTGGATTTGTTAGCCATGAAATGGTCAGAACTCTGGCGGTTTGAGCCCATGGCACTGCATGGTAGAGTGAGGTCACATGATTTGTCCCTAGTTTCTACCCACTTAGCTATTCATGAAAGCATGTAAATATTTAAGTAGATAAATAGGTGCCACTCCAGTGGGAAAAGCTAGTAGCACTCCAAGTGGAAGAAGGAGCTGGTGCTAAACCTGCTCAGATGCAAGGTAAGGTTGGCAAAAGGAAGCCTGAAGAAATTGACATCTCCCAAATGCTGCTAAGTCAGCTGGTGCAAAGCTAGTTCACCCCCTGTAGGACACTGGGGGTAGCACACGTATGAACAAATGAACTAGTAATTTTAGGCTGCCCAAACTACTATGTGGTAAAAAGCATTGCAGACTTCCCTGGTTATGTATGCCATATGCTAAAAAAAATTACATTAATCATTTCGTTATTTAGATTAATTCATAATTCAGATAATTAGTGATTCAGTAAAAGAACTATGAGCGTGAATGCATGGCTCTGAATTGTCAAGAGTTCTTGGATGCAATAGTTACAAAAATATACAATAATAATAAATTTGCTGCTGGTATTATCTTTCTTTTCAGTGGATATTTTTATTGTTATTGTTTGTTTATTCTTCCATATTCTAATTTGGTGTGCTTTCTTGCTTTTGAAAATGAAGCTTCCTCCCCCAAATATCACTTAGTAATGTTTCAATTTTTCAATGTTCCTAACATTATAACTACATAATATGCATCACTGTTTGCTGACAGATAATTGCAAAGGCTGAACTCAGGAGGAGCAGAGATACAGCATTCGAGCAACTGACAAGTTTGACATGTTCTATTAAGTTTATTGAGAGAGACAACTATGAAATAGATAGAATGCTCTTCATTTTGAAAGGAGAGAATGACCGGTTAAGAGCTGTGAGTATTTTGAGAAAGGAATAGTTTTGCATGTTAACTTTTGGCAATCGGGCAAGATTTTATACTAACAATTCTGAAATGGATGTAGACAGCAGGAAGACATTCTAAAAATGTATCTTCCATGGAAATTTTACTAGAAATATTGGCTAAAATGATACTATAGTTTATGCATATTATGACATCTGATTATCTATGTTCTATGCCCTTTGTTTACAAGTAAATTAATTCTACAATATATGAGTTTTTTAAAATGTTGGGGGATCTTGATTATTTGTTTAATATTTCATAGTACAATATTTACTTTTGGGAATATTTTGAATCAGATTTCTAAAAATTCTGCAGGGACTGTTTGTTAGATGGGATGGGAGGAACAAAAGGACATTTTCTATATCAGAAATGAGGGGCATTGATTGCATATGATTTGCAGCCTATTTTTCCCAAGAGGTATATAGACAGACCAGGATTATGTGGAAGATATTGCTACTGCTATTGACGCCACTCCAACTTTCTTCTGCAGTTCACTGGCTTTGTTTAAATAATCCATTAAAAGCTGTGCCCATCCCCTATAGAGAAATAAAGCATATTCTTTGGTTGTAATTATTTAATAATCTGGTTTGAAGATTACAGGAAGTGTCTGGGAAAAACAAAAAATGCAGACATCCACCTGAGATATATTTAGATTGATAAAAGAAGAGTAAAATGCTATTATCTCTTGCAATAAAGGAATGAAAGCATAGGATAATTGGGAGGTTTTAAGATCAAAGGAAACAAAATGATGATTGGTAGGAAATCCTTGGGAAAATGGGAAGTGGGGTGAAAGTAACTCAAGACAGAGTAATAGAGTGTGAAGAGGCCCCTCCAGCAGTCATTTTGATGATCAAATGATGTTTTAAGAAGTTGTAATCTATCTAGAAGTGGGTGGCATATAAATTTAATAATAATAAAATTATAGCTTTAAGAATAGATGCTAGATTTGTTGTTAGTAGCACCCAGCTAGTCTTGGTTGATCTCAGAGAAGCTTTTTAAAAAAAAGCTTGGTCTTCATTAGAGAATTAGATTATACTGGAAAGTCAGAAAAAAAAATTGAAAGAAGACAGTTGCATGCCATCTCTAAATTATTGCCAAGAAAACATAGCCAGTGCAGATAGTTGCCAATAATTGAGTTTGGTCTTGAGATTTTTTTTTTATTCTGATTTGCTTACTTGCTTGCTTCTACCATCTCTAATTCTTATTCATGACACAGCAGCTATTTTTAAATTTGAAGCTGCAGGACAGATATTCACTTTTGGATGTTAGAAAAGCCAATATAGTAACATCTCCAGCTAGAGTGGGGGGGATGAGTGAAGAGACTGGCAAGTTTAGAGGTCTCGCATAGCAGGAAGTGACACAGACTTGACCCAGAATCCCTGAAACCCTTATCTGACTATTCCCATGAGAATGTCAGTCTGACAAGTTTAATGTCAGGTGCAAGGAACCAGAGCAGTACTGTGAACTGACCAGAATAGATTTTTTAATGGTTGCTTGCCTACTTACAAGAATCTCGCCAGGCTGATTGCATCAATAGCTTCTACATGAATATTTTATTTCTTTGGTTGTATCTTTATAGGGCATTGCATATCTCAAAGAAGATATCTCCACAATAGATGGGGAAGCAAAGAGCTATCAGTTAAAGAGGCAACAAATCCAGCAATGTAAAAAAGTTATTTATGGTGAGTGTTATGTGGCAGGAATTTTCACTCCAGCTGAAATGATGTTTTTTTTTAAATGAACTAAAAATGATCCACCACAATAGGGACATACATGTGGCTTTCCTCAGAAAATGCTAGGATATGGCTTCATGACAATCTTCCTAAATTTTATAGAGGTTTAGCTCCTATACCATAGAACTTTAGCCCAAAGGAAAAAAGAAACACTGCATACCTGACTAGTGGCAGATGATTGCTAGTGCTGTGGCATCCCCTTTTCTTTTTCTTTTTCTGAGATATGATGGTTTCTTAATGGATATCTTGCATTAACATAAAGATATGTAGAAAGCAGTGTCCCACAGAAGAAATTTAATGCAGGGTCTATATACACATATGCAATTGTTGGGAAAGTTCCCAATTAAAAATCTAAGGAAAAATTTCATGATTAAGACCCAAACAAGAGTATTTGATCCTAGACAAATTGATTTCTGGTAAATAAGAAACCATTGTAGACTTTCTACAAGTAAATTACAATAACAGACTATTAACAGAGGGCCATGAACTTTTGCTGTTGTTTAACCTGTTCACTGTTTTTCTTTCATATATGTAATGTATGACAGGTAAATTGGATTGCAAATATATGTAGAATCTTATTAAATTTTGGACCTCCTTTACTGGAGTGGGGGGGTGGGGAATAATATGTGTTTTGTTTCTTGTCCTTTTTAATTCACATCTTAATGTTTTATTTAATTTTCTTTGGTCTCTGTTAAATTGTTTTTTTTTCTTTATTTTAATATTTTAAAAAGATTTAAAAAGAAAATTACTTTGATTATTGTGCCTGTTAGATACTTGTTTTCAGATAATGATTTAATCTGAATACCATTATGGAATCTCAAGGGAAAAAGACATCACTGAGAAGTTTTTTCCCTGCAGGAAAACTGTTCAAAAGGATGAAGTTAAGGGAACCCAAGTTTAATAAATGTGGTATAAAATGTCATTTAATATGTGATTGCATATTTAAACATGTTACTTACTTTTTTAAAAATATATAGTCATCTATTTTTATTTATACTATAAAATTCTTGTTTTAGAACTGTTTGTCAAAAAATGGACAAAGGACACATCTCTACAAGAGGTATATTATGATATTACATAGAAGCAGTGGGGACTTGGATGGGGGACAGGAGGATGCGATGTATAATCCTAGTTAGATTAAATGCACAATCGCATTTCTGTGGTACTTTATGTATTTAGTATCAAGGATGCAAAATAGTTTATATTAAAAAAGAAAAATAAGAGCCATATTTCCCTTCAAATAGCAATCTGTCACACAATTAAAAATAAAGTTTATGGTAACTAGCATACCATTTGAATGGAGGGAAAAAACCAGTAAAATTTAATTCTGCAAATTTGGTAGCCTGTGATGGTTCAGTGGTTAAAGACACTCAGCTGTCAGCTGAAAAGCTGACAGCTCTAGTTCAAGACTTGAGCGCCGAGGGACGGGGTGAGCTCCCGTTACTTGCCCCAGCTCCTACTAACCTAGCAGTTTGAAAGCATGCAAACGAAAGTAGATAAATTGGTACCACTTTGGTGGGAAGGTAAGAGTATTCTTTGTGCCTTGACATACAGTCATGCTGCCCACATGACTACAGAAGTGTCTTCAGACAATGCTGACTTCCTTGGCTAAGAAAGTAACATAAACATCCCTAGAGACAGACATGACTGAACCTTTAAAAACCTTTATCTTTATCTAGCTTGTTACATATTCTGTTGCTCTTCATGATAAAAAGAAAAATAATGGCTTTTTTCCCCCAGTGTGGCTTTGCTGAGACAGCTATTGTTTAAGAACAAACCATTTATAAGAGCGGCTTTCTCTTTTTAACAGCTTTAACTGATTAATTCAATTAAATAGAAGGCTCTTTTAACTCCTAAGACTTGGGATCTCATATTTTAAATTTAAGGAATCATTGTGCTATGTTTCTCCCACTGTTTTACATCAAACTTATATCTCTGTACTCCTCCCATCTATTATTCATGTTAAATATTTTAGAACAGTCCAAGTATGTTTTTAAAATGTGAAGAAAATCCAGGTTGTCTTTCTGCAACAGAAAATCTATTTTCTCATTGTTTTCAACTTATTGCAGATATTTTTTAAGTATCAGCATGAGCTCTTGATTATTCTGGAAGAATATGTCAAAAGAAATACAAAGAGATACGTTAAGCTTGAAGACGTTTATGAAGGGCTACAGCTAAACTATGAAGAGATGGATTCTCTGTTAAGAAGCAAATATTTGACAGAGGCTGACAAAGTAAGCATTTTGGAGAAGTGTCAAATGTTTTGTTAAAGGTATGTGTTGGAAAAGCAAAAATTACCTTATTCAAAACAGATTCTTCACAGCTTGTATATGTCACAGAGTACCAGAAAAAAATGTCTTATTCTGTCAAGTTTGGAACAGCAGATGCTAGTTTTCTAGCACTATTTTTTTATTTGGGTGTTAGGACAAAATAGCATAATCTTTATTAGCACATTTAGGAAGGAACATAAATTATGCAGGTAGGTTGCTACTGTTTTAAAATCATCCACCTGACCAATAAAACTCTACTTTTTCATCTCTAGGAGCAAAAAAAAAAAAAAAAGGTAAAATCCAATCATGGGCAAAAATTAAGTTGCTTTTAATATGGTTTCTCTAATGCAAACTCTGGAAATCTCAAGAATTGCATCAATGGTTGCTTTGTAGCTTTGCAGACTTTCTGATACTGAAGAAATTTTGAAGCAAATGCAATAAAAATGCAATAAAATGCAATAAAAAAGTATAATAGAATTTTTTTAAAAAACCTCTTACTTATATGAAAAAGCTGCATTCTATTTAAAATTTCTCCAGCTACTGCAGTTCTTAAAGATAATGATGCCTTCGACTTCTGGTAATTTTATCTATACAGTTTTTTGAACAGCACTTGAATTTTCTTAACTTCCTAGTTTACTCAGTAGCTCTCTGATTTTCTGATGTCTTCAATCTAAATTCTATTTAGGTCAAAGGCTGCTTAGCATTTTTTTTTTTTTTCAAATAAAATGTGGCTCACAAAAATCTTGCTTACTTCTGCCTTAGAACAATATAACTTAAAAGTCTGTACTAGATACTCAGTTGAATTTTTGAACTATGTATCTTAAAGTAACACTTTACAAGGAAGCCAATCATATTCTAAACTATAGTTCATTGAAAAAGAAGGAAAAACAGATAAGAGATAAACTGCTTTAACCATTAGACAACCTAAAATCAGTAAATTATCATTTACACATACAGTATATACCTAAAATTTGCGTGGACTTCCAAGATCTATTAATCTTTTAAAAAACATTTTTCTATAGCTGAATACAATCCTAACACGTTTGTTTCAATGGTGGCAGACAATAGTTTCTTTCCTGTTTATTATACTTGACAGGTTTTTAAGACAGTATCTGAGTAAAACTGCTTGTGGATTTAAATGTGAGAAGAATGTGCTGAGTCTCAGATGAAGAAGCCTACAACCCATGACAAATTTTTAAAGCCATAGACCTTTTAAAACAGATGCTTTATTTATTTTTTTATTTGTCAAATGTATAGGCTGCCCAAATTCAGAACTCTTAGCAGCTTCACAAAATTGTTATACATAAAACAACACACAACATAATATAAAATATAACTGGCATATCTGGTTATTCGCTACTAGAAGGGGGCCTGCATAAACTATATAGCTCCCGACCTGGAGGAAGAAAATCTTTTTAAAAGATCACCTAAAAGGGAGGCATTTATTTGCAGTACATAACTGAGTTCTGGTGTTCTTTTTAAAATGGAAATGCTGTCAAAGTGTTTGTTGTAAAAGAGGGACAGATGTTTCACTCTCTTTCAAACTTGAAATATTTCACACACAAAAATCTTAATGCAGAGCCAATGTTGTTGCTACATAATTTCTATCTCATATAAATGCTTGTTGAGATAAAAGTGTTTGTAAAACTATGTTCTGTCATTTTTTTCCCTAGGATAAAGCAGACTACAAGGCCTTATAAACTGAAGTCAGAATACTGAATCTTTTATTCTTCTACGAATACAGATTCAAACATGTGAGAAAATACTGTGCTGTGAAATCAATAAATAATACTATTTTCAAGTATGCTGTACAAATTATTCACACACAACAGACAAATGTAAAGTATACATACAGGACAAGCCTAGAAACTTAACTGCTAAAAGCAAGGGGTCCTTGGCTTCTGCAACTTATAAGAGTCTTAAGGCATTACACACACTGAGTATCCGCACTGTTTAGACAATTTGCCTTCTAGTTGGTACAGAGTTGTCCAGTTTTGATCCTCAAAGAAAGAAAAGCTTTACTTGAAAGTTGATCCATAGCAAACTAACAACTAAGGTAAGGACAGCTTTATCCAAGAAGACTGACTCTCTTGTCTATGTTACTTACCCGGACTGTTATTAGTTACAATTAACGTCCATTTGCTCCCTCAGATAATATCCGGGATGGCTCGGTGTATTTTGCAGTTAGCAGATAAAAAAGGGCTGGTGCAGGCACCAAGGCCAGCAAAGGCAAGTCCTGGTAAATGTTGCTCAGCTTGGAAATGGAGATAATTCCGTAGGCATGCAGCAGCCAATGGCTAAACAGAACAATAAGCCTTTTCTTCCTGACAAGCAGGTCTTTGAAAGTCTTGAAAATAGAAGACAAGATATTTCCATTAGTTTCTATTTTTACAGTAAATCTACTTACAGGTACAACTGGAATGTGAGATTCAGAGATTCTGTTGGAATAACTTTTTCATCCTGATAACAAACCATCTCAGTAATAATACTCCCAAAGCAATAACTGATTAGCTTCAGTGTTCAATTGGAATCATTAGAGAAGAAAACTCAGCAAAAAGGATGTAACCTTTTATTCATTTAAGAATTCTGATGGAAGATTGCTTGTGTTTGAATGCCCAATCTTCCTCAGCACAACAGGCTGAGAGATCACATTCTTGAAAACTTTAAATTTTAAAGGTTTCTTTGAATGCTTTGCAGATTTTTTTCTAATCAGTGATGACAGGACAAAGTATCCAGCAGCTTCATGAAAATCCTGACTACTAGAGAGAGAGAGAATTTCTGTTTGATAGCTGCAAGCAGATTCAGTAATTTGTTTTTTCTCAGATAGCGCCTATAGCCGTGATGGCAAACCTATGGCATGGGTGCCACAGGTGGCATGCAGAGCCATTTTGCTGGGCACACAAACTGTCGGCCAACTTACTTCCAGCTGAGTATGCACATGCGATTGCACATGCATGCATGCATGATTGCAGAGACCCAGCTGGCCTATGCTGTGCGTGTGCGTGATTGCAGCAGGAAATTCCAGCTGGTCTGCAGAACTCTTGCGCATGCACACGCCATTGCTCATATGGGCCTGAGTGCCTGCATGCAGCACATGTGCTTTGCATGTGCAAAAGCTGCATGCATGCGCAGATGCTTTGGTTGCACATGCAGCGCACGGGGAGGAAGCTGCACGCAAGTGCAGATGGCACGCGCAAAGCACGTACTTTTCAGCACTCAATAAATAAAAAGTTTGCCACCACTGGCCTATAGGATACTAAACTAATCAGCCTCCAGAACCTCAGAATCTCTTGACAGTTAATAATTTTGCTAGTTGCAAAATTTACTTACTTCTACTTCAGAAGCTGATAGATAGACAACAAGGGTAACAAGAGATAACACTATGATGATATATGGGAAAGCATAATCTGGAAGAAAGAAGGAAGGAAGATGTTATACACACTTTTATAAACAACAGATAGGTAAGCAATTAGTTTTCAAAATGCTATATTCAAGAGAAAATTCTATTGGATTTAGTGAAACTGCCCCCAGTAAAATGTATCAGACATTGTATTCTATTATAGTTTGAGCAAAGCACTCTTACAAATAGTTCTCAAATGATGCATTGCATCCTATCCTCTGATTTAAGAATAAAAGTTCTAATCTCAGTATTTAAAGTCTTTTTCCATGTTTTTAGGATGCAGTGAAACTCAGAATTCACTACCAGTGGCACATTTACATTCACATTTACTATATATTTTATAGGTATCACCTGGTTTACACATTATGGTAAATGTGTAAACATTACATGGTTTGCTTGATTTTGATTTAATTTGTGATGGAAACCTTGACCACTGTAGTATGTGGGAACGAAGTTATCTATTTTTTAAAAAACAAGATGTTTATGTCCTGTCACTTCCATGCTAGTCTGTGGTTTTGTACAAGGGGGAATACAAAACTTACAGAGCAAGCCACCTCCAACAGCCTGAAGCACAGTCAGAATTGGGAAGAAGTAAAGAGCTGCATAAATGCTCTTAAATCTATCTGACTTTCCCAGCCCACAAGCAATCTTCTTTACCAGCAGAGGACGAAGTATCATCATCAACAGTAAACAGAATGCATAGTATATGAATACAATGGTGTAGCTGAAAGAAAAGATTGTCAAATTTAGCATACTGTGACTTCAAATTCCTAGAAATAACAGTTGGGATAACAAAACTACTGACAATTTTTTTTTTCTAATTGTTGCATTAAGAACCAGTCCAAAAAATTCACTACCTCTTTCCTTCCCTTTCAGCAGCTTTCTAAGTCTTCCCATTATCTCAATATTCTGCTTTCATACTAGAGGCAAGCTTGTGTCTATAGATAGTTCAGATTTCTTGATATGGTCACTTCTTGTCCCCTTGCATGGGAAAGGGTTATCTATTGTATTCCAACGCAGGGGTCCCCAACCTTTTGGATCTCAGGGACCACTAAATTCATAATTTTAAATCCCGCGGACCACTAATATGATCTTCCTAATGACTGACCCCTGATTTAGTGCAATATAAAAAATTGCAAATAATTTTTCTGCGGACCACCAAAATTTTCTCATGGACCACCATTTATTTTAATAAAATGCTTTTGGAGTAAAAAAATATCTAAAGATAGTTTTCTAATGTAAAGATACATTAATAATTCATTTTATTCAGCATGAAATGGAGCTTAGTTATGTAGCTTGAGGCTGTATATTCTGTAATATTTGGACTGGTGGGGAGTCGACAGCAGGTCAGAGGAGGAGCTGCTGTGGGACAGAGGTGACAGTTGCTCTTTAAAAATTATGATTTAAGTTGAGTTGGTTTAAATCAAGCCTTTTTACTAGGAATTTAAATCATTTAAATCAAATCCACCCTGCAATAAAGTTACATAGTATATCATTTATAACCAAAGTTTTTTTAAAAAAACAAAAACAAAATCAGTCTTATTGTCAGGGCTGTGTCTGTTCACTTCCTAGGAAAGAAAAATCCTCGGCTCCATAGATTTAAAGAAAATACTTTTACTAGGAACAAACTGATAGCAAGCTGTTTGAAGCAAGCTCTGAGAAAAAAACGTGAACACAGGAATTTCATACACAATATACGGCCTGACCCCCTTGTATCTAGGCAACTGCATACCAGAGCTAACTGGCATGGCCTTGAAGATAGCCTCAGCAGCATAGCTGAAATGTGAGCTATTCCCTCCTTCCTATTTTATTCTATGGCAGCAAGCAACAAGCTAGCTGACACTTATGTTTGTTCCTCTGGCCATCAGGTATTACATTGCAAATCAACTACAGTAGTGTAGTGACAATTAAACTTACAAACTAATGCCATTTTACTTGGTAATAAACCAAACTTAACCCAAAACATTTTTGCTTCTGATACAGAAATTGAATTACATGACTGTTACAATGAAAAAGGTCTTGCCTTTTGTTCCAAGTATAAGAACAGTACAGAAGTTACAAGCATATACTCACAGAGGATAGACAGCTTCATGGGTACAATGAATGGTGGTAACGTAATCAGGACTTGGATTGTAAAGCATGGTATACCAGTCAGAAAGCATCATCACTTTGCATGAACGGATGTGCAGGGAGCCCAGAGGGTCACTTACAAGCAGGGTAACAATTGCTGCCACACTGCATTCAATTAAAGCAGTGATGTGCTGGAAAAGTGCACTGGAACTGTTGAGAACAGATAAAATAAGTTCTGAAAACAAAACAACTGAATGCCATAAAACCTTAATTCTGTTATCATTCTTGAAAGTTGCAAAACTTTCAAGACAACAACTCTCTCATAAGCAGCAGGGAGGATCTAAGAGCTTTTTCTCCATAATTATTTAATTAATATGAAGGAGGTGCCTTGACTTTCCAGATTTGTTTTGTAGAGAATTTTGGAGATTTGAATTAACTTTTGACAAATCTCTCAATATTGTCAAAAATCCAAAAGCTTTTAATGCCCAGAGTTTGATGGATATATAAAGGTTTTAAATAAATAAATGTGACCTTGCATCATAAATACATGCATATAAAAATAACTACAGGTAGGACATCAGAGCTGTTAAATAATAACAGTTATAAATCATCACCAATATGACCAGCATATTTACAGCCTTTTTTGCAGCAGTTAAGCAAACTCTGCAGTCATTAAGCAAACCAATGGGGCCAAGTTCGCCAAAAACTGAAAATAAACCCTTATTTTTAAAAAAACCATTGTAAAACGGGATGATTTAAATCGCTGTAAATGTGGGCTTGTTGCTGAACACCAACAGGGGTGGGGGGAGCCATTAAATCTACACAAGCGAGTCATAGGGAGTCCACTATAACTTTGAATGGTCACTAAGCAATTGGTTATAAATTGAGGCCTGCCTATAAATTTGGGTAAGTTCATGCATTAAAATAAAAGTGCCAGCAGGTGGCAGCACCTGGTCTGGGCTTGGAAAAGTTGAAAAAAACCTGGAAAAAGCCAATATATACTATTTCTGCCCTGTTGCAGAAGTACTTGTGGAAACTACTGCACTGTTGCCAAGAAAATTACAACTGTATTTTCATAGCAAGTGAGCTGAACTAAAAATGTTTATATTATTATACTATTATTCAATACTATTGAATTTATATGATGGTGGGTTTATTCATTTATTTATTTATATGCCACTCATCTCATTGTCTAATAGACTGAGCAGTTTACATTATAATAAAAGTATAAATATAAAAATGATTAAAATGAACAAGAATTAGAGGTTAAAATCCAAGAGGACAAACGTACAGATATGTACACATCTCTTTATAAATAACTGATTTTTTTACATATTCAGTTGAAAAGTTACTGCGTTTTAAAGTTAAATATTAATCTAAAACCTTGTTTTATTTTAATAAATATTTACCTCTTTTTCCCTGAATACCATTCAATGAAGAACCAATGCAGAATGAGAGGTAGCATTGCCATAAAGCCAAGATAAAGCCAATCATAGCGTTCTGGAGATCCTGTACATTCGCGGCAGATTTTATAGGCGTCACTTCTTTGTCCTCTGGAACATACCTGTAAAGTTTTATTACAATCTATTTTATAAAGACTTTACATAATTTATTTAAAAGGTTTTATCAAGTTTTCGTATCTATTTAATTATTTACATAAAAACAATTCATGCAAACATTCAGCCCAACCTTTTACCTAGTCAGGTCCAATAACAGTTACAAAATGCAAAATACCCTATTCAGAAAAATTGCCAAAACTACAACTTACCCCACAATCACCATGAATTTCAGTTCCATTTATAATTTCCAATGTTCTTCCACAATAAAGTCCAAGGCAGTCTGGCTGAATATCTACAACTTTCACAACAACAACAACAAAAAATGAATAATCATTGAATCTTTCTATGACTCTTATCTATAAAATCTCACCTGATTTTATGCAATTTTCCATATACCGTAATCATTACTAGATAGCTCCATAGAAATTGCACTCTATCAACCACAGTGTTGGTCATTGCAAGGCTTTCATATATAGTAATGATTCTAGTAAACTGGAGAAAGCATAGACTAGGTTAACATATTTAATTGATCCTGTGATATGTGCTGCATTATCTGCTAACAAGGACAATAAGCATTTGTAGATTTTGGCTAGAATGCAATAAGCTCAATGAAATACAATTGCCCCACACCAAACTCCTATGAATACCCTGATCTCAGTTCCTAGGAGGAAAGCCAGGTCTTCACAGTCTTCCAAAAAGCAGAGATGGAGCTGTCTATATCTCAGGGGAAGGTTGAGACAAACAACAACAAAGAAGGCATCATTTATTCCTATTGCCTATCAAATGACACTGCTTTGCTTATAGGACCAAGAGTATGCCCATTCTGCTCTATCTGGTGGGGTAGAATTGAATTGCACCTTGAACTGCAGCCAGAAATCTATTGGGATCCAGCGCAATGGGATATATGAATCTGAAACTAATGTTTCAAAGACAAGATAGTGAAAAACTGCACATTATATGTATAAATGAATTGCAAAAAACTAGAAACACGGATGTATTTCTTATGGTGAAATATTTATCAAAGATTAAAGAATGAATAAAGAAGTTTTAATTGTTGCAGATAAGTACTGGATATGATATGACATTGTTTAAAGAACAAAAAAATGCATGAAGCAATGCTGGATGCAGTGAAAGCAAGGACTGTTTGGGAAGATAGACTGGTATTGGGACCAAATTTATATTACCCTTGAAATAACAGAAATAATAGAAAATATATCACCTTTCCTTAATTCCTACTTTATAACCTTTTTGGCTTATTTCTTTGTCTAGATTTTGCATGATGTTGCCCATGATGCTATCTAGGCATTTTCTTATTTTACTGGTTTTATGTTTACTTTGCCCTTTGGTCACACGATGTCCAGGTATATAGTACCTAATAACAGAATCCCATTCTAATTATAAAGATCAGAAAGAGAAATAAATTTACAAAATGCCCTGATATAATGACAAAATTTAAGGAGAGAGAGAGAAATAGCAGTATCAGAAAATGATGCAAAGCAGCACTTTTTGCCCGGTGATGGAGCAATCGACCCTTTCTGTAAGGTGATCTTCTCCGGGGATATTGGGAGGGATTGTCCTCTTTCAACCGAGGGAGTGAGTGGCGTTCAAGCCAAGCGTATAAGCGACAAACAAATCCCTGCCATTGTTCCTAATAAACTGGTCGGCCTGGCCTCTGTGGGGCTACAGGCGGCATTAATACTGGCCACAAACCATAGCGAAACCGCCTCCGGAGCTCAAACTCACCCATCTTGCTCCAGTCGGACCGCGACGGAAGTACAAAAAAGACTCGGGATTTTGACAGCGCTCAAATATCCAGCCAATCAGCTGCCGACTCAGACGTCGCAACCTCTCGCTGATTCGATTATCTGCTTGCCCTTAAGTAGGCGGGGAAGCCAAACACACAAGCTGTTATTTGTGTTCCGCCTTCCCAGGTCGTGTGACGATGTTCACTTCCTGCGCTGGAGGGAACGTAACCCCGGAGGACGGAAATGCCCAAGCCAAGATGTAGAACGCTTTTTGCCCGTAGAGCTAGAAATAATGAAGACGCACTCCATTAAATACATGGAAAATCAACCTCAGCAAATTTTCTCTAGATCTGTAAAATTTAGTCCAGTGAAGTTAGAATATTTGAAAGAGTTTTTAAATTAGTCTAGTTTTGTTTAGTGTAGTGTAGTCTAATTTATTTAGTCTTGTCTATTTAGTTCAAATGTCTAACTAATTTATGTTCCCCAATAATTTATGCCAGCAGCTAGGAATTATAGGTGGATAATTATGTAACTTTGTTGCTATGTCTTGTCATATTAGTCAGGTCTTGTGTTATAATATTATAAACGAGTTCCCATTTATATGATTTAATAAAGGACTTTTTTTTTATTAAATGTGCAACAAGAATCAGAAGGATTTTTAAATATAAATGAACATTCTGAAAGTGTACTGCTTTTTTGGGACACTTCAATACACTGGCTTTTTATGGTTTATGCTTCATGAAAATTTTTTTAGGCCAATTATAAAGTTTTTAGCATACAATATGCAGGATCCACATTACATATAAAATTATGTAACATCTTTATGATTGCTAAACAGGAACCTAATTTCCATTATTGGCTTGACACACAATCCTATCAAAATTAATGTATCTGAATCAATTTCAACAATGTGATATTATTCACAGGATTAAGGAATAAGACTTTACCTAGCCAAATGAGTTCCCATGAGAGATGTAAGAGGCGACAGGCTTGAAGTCCAAAGAGAAGGAGGTTATCTGCTCCTGCACCAAGAAGCAATGAGTTGACAATACTGACAACAGGTGAAGCCACAACTGCAGATATGGGCTTGCTTCTCCATTGTTCTGCTTTGGTGCAATATCAATAACCCTGGGTGATTAAGACCAATACAAATCTAAAGAAAATGTGAATGTATTTTTGAATTGTTCAGATATTAGGATTATAACTATATAAATAACTGTGGCTTGACAGAGACTGAGGTTGAGTAAACGAATTAGTCATTTCTGGTTTTGAAAGGGAGCTTTATAATCTTGGATCTCTCACGCGTTCGTGTTCCGTTTTTGAAAAGTGTTTCTTAACCTCAACTTCCAGAATTCCCCAGCTACGCAACAGCGCAGAGACTTTGCCTTTCTTTGGACCTGTCTGAAATAGAGTATCCTGCCTGAGCAGGGGCTGGACTAGAAGACCTCCAAGACCCCCTTCCAGCTCTATTCTGATTGATTGAAAAATCAAAATTCTCATTCCGAGGACGCCCGCCCCATTCGTGACGCGTTTAGTAGGCAGGCCTCAGGGAGAGGAGCGGCGCTGTTCTCAACCGCTCAGAAAAGCCGTTCAAAATGTCCGCGGGCGATCGCGGAGACTGGCTGCCCCCGAGCGCGCCAGGCAGCCCGGCCATCCGTACGGTGGAGATGCACGCGGGAGGGGAGCCGCTCCGGGTGGTGGTGCCGGGCGGGCTGGGATTGCTGGAGCCCGGGCCTGAGCTGCCTCTCCTGAGTCGGCGTCGTCGCTTGCTGGACTCCCCGGAGCTGGACGCTGTGAGGCGGCTGTTGATGCACGAACCCCGCGGACACGGCGACATGTACGGCGCCCTGGTGGTGCCCAGCGAGCTGCCCGAAGCCGCCCTCGGAGCCATCTTCGTGCACAACGAGGGCGCGAGCTCCATGTGCGGCCACGCCGTCCTTTGCCTGGGCCGCTTTGCCCTCGACTACGGCCTCTGCCAGCCCTCGTCTTCCCCCGGCGAGACCGCCGTCACCATTCACTGCCCCTGCGGGCCCGTGACGGCTTTTGCGTCCTGGGACGGGCAGCGCAGTGGAAGCCGCGTTCGTTTCCACAGTGTGCCTGCCTTTGCCGCGGCTACCGGTACGGATGCGGTGGCGCTACTCTTTCCCGCTCTTGGACCCGTCTCCCCACGGAGGCGACTTGCAGAAGTAGAAGGACTTCGGCTCCCAGTATTCTAGGCAATGGCTCGGGAATTCTTGGGTTGTCCACAGGTGTGGAAGCTGCCTGAGCGTCCTTGACTTAAAAGTTTTTACCCTTAAAATGTCTATGGAGATTCTCAGTCATCCAGTTCATGGTTGTCCCAAAGGTGCTTTTTCAAGTGGCACCTGGATTTTCTGGTTTTTCTTTGAAGACCCAAGAAGCTTCTTCAGCTCTGAAAGGTTTTCAAATAAAAACCAGAAAGTTTTTACTCTTAATTGACATTTTAAGGGTGTGGTGTATTTAAAAATATATAGCTGCCCATCCCATGTGCAGCTCACAAGTTAAATGATAAAAAAAACACTTAGCAATAGTGGCGAATATCTTTAGTTGGAGTGTAGGAGGATACACTTGTATAAATTAAAATATAAAAGCCTAGGAAAGTGTCAGTGTGTACAGTTTATAGGCAATACAATGCAACCATCTTGTAAGCTCCCCATGTCCCTGGGATCTCCAGGCCCGATGGCACAGCGGGTCAAGAAGGCTGTGGCCAATGTAACATCCTGGGGGGATACAGTTCCAGAAGTCAGGACAACAGAAAAAGCTCTCTTGGGTTCTGTTAAATGGAAGATGTGGCCTGCAATACACCCTTTCTGCTAGATCTAATGGGACAAGTACATGTAACTGGCTTTATAGGTAATAACTATCACTTCGCAACCAGAAGCAAATTGGCAACTAATGCAGTTTGCAAAACTGAGTTGTAATGTACACTTATCTTGAGTGCACATAACTTCCTGCACCATCACATTTTGTACTAGCTGCAGATTCTGGATGCTTTTCAAGGGCAGCCCCATCTAGAATGTGTTACAATATTTTATCTGGGAAATGACCAGGGTTTGAGTTTGGGTTTGCTATATTGGTCAAGTCAGTCAACACAAATCCACTATTTTTCCTTTTTATGAAGAAAGCAGACATTAAATTCAAATGGAAAGAAGGTGGTGTTTAAAATCTGTAGTGTTTAAAATGGCCAGAGAAAGAACTTGGTTGTTCCAAATCTTAGTAATTTTTCCCAATTTACTAGCTGTGTTTTTTTGCCATCAATAGAGCTGAGCTAATTTGTCAAATTCAGTTCCTTGGTTTCTATTCAGTATTTCTTAAAGTGTGGTCCTAGGACCATTGAAGATCCCCCAGGATCCTCTCAGAGATCTGTGGTTAAATGGTTTGCCATCATTTGTTGAAAAATAATACAATATCAAATATCTCATCAAATGATCAAGAGAAATGATAGCATCAGATGTGTCAGCTTTAATTTTTAAGAAAGATAAATATCAATAAATGTAGCCTATACCAACAAAAGCCTTTTGGGGGTCCTCCATTATTTATAAAAGTCCTGAGTGAAAATGGTTTAAGAAACAGGTATAAACACCTCTGTAAGTTATTCTTATACATAGGCTGTATGTTTTTCCCCCTAAAGGATCATAGGAGCTAAATACTGAGAGTAAAATAAGGCAACAATTTCAAATGTTGGTATCCTTAATAATATACTAATCCAATGATTATTTGTTCACAGATATAAATTTTAACTGACATGAAGTGGTATAGCTCAATTGGAAAATTGAAAACTTGCTTGCAACTTGCATGTTTTTGGTGATTAATAATGTGTAATTAACCTCTTTTCTGCTATTCCTTAGGCTTTAACTTTGATTCAAGGAAGGATGTACTACACTGCTTACCTTAGTGAGCCTGTACGTTTTGTTTTTTAAATGCATGCAATCCCTTATTAATCAAATCACTCCCAATATATGTTGTGTCATTTTGATTATAGTTATGTTGTTTGATTATAACTCCTATAATCACTACAGTATTTTTTATTTACTTTCTGCTCTTGAAGTTCTTCTGAAGATGAAATGTCTTGTACCTCAGTAATAAATTAGAAGTAGTATATAGTATCCTTCCACCTATGTAATTTCCTCTAAAAATAAGGTTGAATAATGGCACTAATAAGGTTGAAACCAGAAAAAGATGACAAAGATAGTGAATCTTCAGATACTAATTGTAAGGGTAGATGGGAATCTGGATTACAGATTTTAACATTCCTTTTGGGGGGCAGTTGGTTTAAGAATAAATTATTGAACAAAATAAATATAAAAATAATAAATACTGATGATATTTATATAACTTTTATCTCTTGTCTTTCCCTTCCCTTTTTTTTTACTTGATTATCAGATATAAGCATTGATGTTCCTGGCTATGGAAAAGTGGTCCTTGATGTTGGCTATGGGGGTGCTTTCTATGCATTTCTCAGTGCTAAACAATTAGGCCTTGATGTATGCTCCTCCAAAATTAGGGATCTTGTAGAAGCAGCATCTGCAGTAACAGAAGCTGTAAAGGCTCAGGTACATTTAACATGGCTTTGAATTGTATTTACTAGCTAAATGCATTATTTTGCAAATCAGTGAGTTGTTATTTGAAATGAAAGAAAAATGTAATGTAATTCATCTTTTCAAAATACTGGCAGCAGATCAGAAATATTTTTTTCCAGAACAACAATAACAACAATAACAATAAACCAAATAACTTTGCTTTAAAAACAGATTCCTGTACTCTTACCATTCTGAATGAATGCAGTGCTGGAAATAGGAACAAGTATAAATTGGAGAATTAGTTGTTAGATGCCTGAATCTAAGCTTATTTTACTATTAACTCTTTGGGAATGTTAGAAGATTGCTATTGGCACAGCAGCTACAGTTCTTCAAATTTTTTTATCTATTGACCAGTGATTGACTTGATGGCTTTGGATTTAATGTTTCAGAGCTCTTCTTATATAGAGTAATAGATCAAAATTTTAAAGTGCTCCAACAAAAACTGAACTATGATATATTCAGTTATAATTCCTCTTCCAGCGTTCTGACTTGATGGCTGCTATATTACTCTTCTGATATCTGGCTTTTTTAAATATAAATGTATCACAATATTTCAAATGGATCACAATATTTCCAACTAGTTTTTCCATGTAAGAAATTACACTGAAGTACTCAAATCTCTGCCTGAGTAGGTACATTGATACTATGTACAGGTCTAATGGAGCAGTTAGATCCTTTCTCTGGTTACATTTTAATAAATGTTTCTAAAATATTTTGTTTCTTCTTCCAGTTCAAAGTTCACCATCCTCTTATTGAAGAGATGGCTTTCATTTATGGAACTATATTGACAGATGGAAAAGATGAATTTAGTGATGAACCTACAAGTAATATATGTGTGTTTGCAGATGCACAGGTAATAAAGCATGCATGAGGAAAGATCCTGAGCTTTATCCTGAGATCATTAAAAAGTTGCCCTTAGTTGAATAGCCCTCAACTGGATCCCTGTCCTAGAGTCCTGAAATAGCAGGGAAAAAATTATAAGTACCACCAGGACTCTTGCTAAAGATGGAGAATATGTAAAATCTGCAGTGTGAAAGGTAGGGGAGCCAAACCTGAATGTCTGCTTTTATACATTAAAAATTCTATTTTTCCTAGGACAAAATCAATACAGTATGTATTGTGGTTGAATAACAGTGATTTGATTTGATTGTGGTGGTTGTTGAATAGCAGTGTAGTTGAACCTAATCATAAGAATTTATCTTCCAAGAATTCCATGCCTGAATTTTCTATTCTGCCAAGAAATAAAACTGATATTGGCAATGTCTTTAAAGAAGAATGGCAAATTTTGTTTTAATTAGTTGAATATTGCCAGAGCCTGTTTGGTCTGGTTAAGGGATTCAGGCTAGACACCAGAAGACTAAGTGATATTGGGCCAGGTACTTTCTCAGCTCAAGAGGTCAAGCTAAAACAACAAGTTAGTTGGTCAAGTTTTTGTTGTTGTTTTTTTGCAAAAAAATGGATCAATATTCAGTTGATCTGAAAAAAAAATTAGACTTGTGGGAAAATCCTAGGAAGACAGAAAAAGTTTTACAAGAAAATACCATTCCTGAAAATTTACTCAATTTCAGGTTGCTGTTTTAAAAAAGGCCAGGAAAGAGACAGCACTAATACTGTGTGCTGGGATTCCCACTTGACTGTAACTGCCACCTGATAAATTCAAAATGCAGTGGAGGGAATGTTGTGGGGAGATTCAATGCGAAACAGCAGAATATGGTTGGAAAAAGTTGCAGAAGAGTAGAAGGGACTTGCAATGGTCCCTTGAGACAGTGGTAGATGTATAGTCTATTTAGCTTACGTATATAGGCACCCTCTCTTTAGCCTAACAGAGGAGCTGTAGTACCTGGGTTCCCTACTTCTGGCTGGTTTTCCTGCTGATGTTAAATGATAAACAGACTGGACAGGATTATCTGTCTTGAGCATGATGCCCCAGCTTTAAATATTGAATTGCAACTTGTGAAACCTACCCAGCATAATGGTTGCTATTTAAGTTCAATATATACAGTGTCATTGATATCTCCTTTCTGCACAGACTTTATAAAGACAGAATTCTAATTTTATGGGGACAAACACACTCCATATTAGTACTGAATAATAAGCTGAAGTCAATATTATTTTAGGGTGGGGTTGTTGGTGTTCCCTGAGCCTGATTGTTATCGTGCAGACATTTCATTAACCATCTAGATAACAACTTCAGTACTAGAGGTAGTGAGGTTTGCTCTGTTTATATATAGGAGATTGCCTGTCACTCTATTCTTGCCCAATAAGCCTTATTCTAGGATGTTTTATCCCCCAAACTTAATTATTCCCAGCATATTTTAATTTGAATGAAGAATGCCAAGGGGAAAGACAGTATAGATATGAATACCTGTAAAGATGAAAGTGAATAGGCATAGATAAGAATATAATTGTTGATTTCCATAATAGAACAACAAACAATAATACAGCAGATCATATATTTCTAAAATAGGTTGATCGAAGTCCTACCGGATCAGGTGTGACTGCTCGCATTGCCTTACAACACCATAAAGGATTAATTCAGCTGAACCAGACCAGGACCTTCAGAAGCAGTTCAACTGGTTCTTTGTTCACTGGAAAAGCAATAAAAGTAAAAACCAAACTTTGTTTTGGGGGTTGCGGGGGTGGGAAGGAGTTTGTACAGGTTATGGTTTGTTTGTTTTTTTAGAAAATATGGAATCAGCTGACTGAAAGGGTTGTTTTTCCTTGGGTACCTTTAAAGTGGACTCAAAATCTACCTCGGATTAAATTGAGTTGATTCTCCCTCAGAGTTGTGGGAGAAGAAAGCAGCTTGCAAAACAGAACTTTGTCTTTCTCTGATTCCTACATCCCTTCTGAGCAGCCTTTCCTAAAGGTGAACGAAAAACCTACAGAACGTTCTGAAAAATGTGCCACGAGGTTACAGCAGGAAGATAACTTCTACCTAGTAATAAGAGGAACAGTTTTGTAGGAACAGCACAAAAATCCCAACTTGGATTTTTCCCCACTGCAGCCTAATGCAATTTTTAACAGTCAGAGAATATATGTACTTTTTCCTTTTATGTACACTGAGACCACATGCACCAAAGAATGTAACAAATTCCTTGTGTGGCCAATAAAGAATTCTATTC
>JAEANM010002045.1:0-25626 GCA_017656035.1 Myanophis thanlyinensis
AATTTATTAATTTAATAACACAGTAATAAACTCTCATTCAGTTTCAGTGGGAACAGTGTTGTTGGTCTCCTTTTTTTTTGCAAATGCATCAATGTCCGGCGTTATATTTGTTGTAGCTGGTTGTCGACCCAGTGAAAATCGGCTTTTCTGGGCTCTCTGTTCCCTGAACCAGGTCTTCCTCGAAACTGCAAGATTCCTGCTAGTAACTAGTTCGGCGGGCCGGATTAAAAAGCCCAACAGGCTGGATGTGGCCCGAGGGCCGTAGTTTGCCCATGTCTGCTCTATACCATTTCAGACAAGTGACTGTCCAGTCTTTTCTTAAGAACCTCCAGTGATGAAGCACCCACAATATCTGAAGACAAGCTGTTCCACTGGTTAATTGTCCTCACTGTTAGGAAGTTTCTCCTTCATTCCAAGGTTGCTTCTCTCCTTCATTAGTTTCCATCCATTGTTTCTTGTCCTGCCTTCTGGTGCTTTGGAAAATAAGTTGACCCCCTCCTTTTTGTGACAGCTCCTCAAATACTGGAATACTGCGATCATGTCTCCCCTAGTCTTTCTTTTCTCTAGACCTGCCAAACCCACATCCTGCAACCGTACTTCCTATGTTTTAGTCTCCAAGCCTTTAATCACCCTAGTTGCTCTTCTTTGCACTTTTTCCAAAGTCTCAACATCTTTTTTTTGTACTGTGGTGACCAATACTGGATGCTGTAATCCAGGTGTGGCCTTGCTAAGGCTTTATAAAGTGGTGCTAATACTTCACATAATTTTGATTCTATGCCTCTGTTTATACAACCCAAGACTGTATTAGGTTTTTTTTTGGCTGCTGCCGTACACGGCTGGCTCATGTTTAAGTGATTGTCCACTAGGACTCCAAGCTACGTAGGCATCGAGCCAGGTTTCAAAAGAAAATATTGGTCAGTCGTGCTAATAATATATAAATAGATCAATATCGATATGCTATAATGTAATAAAAATTGAGAGCTAGTTTGATTTAATGGTTAAGACATTGGACTAGAAACCAGGTGATTGTGTGTTCTAGTCCTGACTTAGGTGTATAATCAGCTGGGGGACCTTGGCTCAGTCACTTTTTCTCTGCCCTAGGAAAGAGGTAATGGCAAACCACGTCTGAAAAAAACTTGCCAAGAAAATTGCAGGAACTTGTCCAGGCAGTTGCCAGAATTCAACACAGATTCAAAAGCATGCATTTACACACACACACACATACATAAAACATGCACACATACAAAAGGTGACTGCCAAGCCCAGGTTTTATTAACTTCTGAAAAACCTTGCCAAGAAAATGGCAGGGACTTTTGTAGGGAGTCTCTAAGAGTCAGACATGAATGAAAGGAAAGAGAAGAGAGGCTAAATCAATTGAATCTTGTATTTTCTGGTTGTGCAAGTTGATGCAACTCATTTTGTTGCCTCTTCACTAAAAATCATGTAATATAATTAACGACTCTGCTAGTTTTCATGTCTTACAGGTATTCCTCAATTTATGGCTGTAATTGAGGAACTGTGATTCAGTTATAAGTCAAGGCACCCATAGGACTAGAAGTAATTTTCCAGCCTTTTTTGCAGCCATTGTTAAGTAAGTACCACAGACGTTAAGAGAACATAGTGGTCATTAAGTGAATGCAATAATATTCATCAGAATGAGTGTTTTTTAAACCAGCAAAAAACATTGTGAATTGAAGTCTTGTGAGCATGGAACACCATGATGAGTCATAAAGTTGACCTGCCCAACATGCTGTCATGTGATAGCAGGCAGGGGCATGCCACCATTTGCAATGGCAATGAATGTTTTACAGGCTGTGAAGCACCCATTCTGTGGCTCTTGTGACTTCAAATGTTTATAAAATGATTAGCCATTAAGCAAGGACTCCCTGTTTATTTATGATCTAAATCTTTGCATATTAACTAACTTCACAATTTCAGTACTGTATGTTATCTGGCTTAATGGTTGAAGTGAACTATATTTCTTGAGTAGGTTTTGCCAGTAAATTGTCAAAGAAATAACCCCCAAAGTGACAGCATTACTTACTATTATACTGTGAATTTAATATAAAATAAATGATTAATTAATAAATGATCAGTACAGTGGTGGAATTCAAATTTTTTTACTACCAGTTCTGTGGGTGTGGCTTGGTGAGCATCGCTGGGGAGGGTCATGTGACTGGGGAGCAGTTTCTGTAAGCAGGGCAATAAAGATTAGGCTAGAAACAATACCAGGATGTTTTTTTCCTGCCTTCCTTACAGGATTAACCCTGAAAAGTAAAAAACAAAACAAAATATTTCTTCTAACAACTGGTTCTCCGAACTGCTTAGAAAATGTACTACCAATTCCAGCGAATAGGCTAGAACCTGGTGAATTTCACCTATGTATCAGTAATCATATAACTTATTTTCTCCTTCTTTATTTAAACTACATTTAAATTTAGTTTTTTTCTTAGCCCTGTCCTTTTTTCATTGCCATCCACTAGAGAGAGTTTAAGTCAAAGCATTCCCTTCAAATTTCAGATGTTCCCGTAGCCAAAACAGACTGTCCAAGTTTGCTTTCATGGATATGACTCTATCTATCTATCTATCTATCTATCTATCTAATTTCTATGACAAAATGGAGTGGGTGACAGAAAAACAATCTGCCAAAGTAGAAGTATTTCTGAACAAAATAGTAAGAAATATCATTAGGGTCAAATTACCTCTTTAAAATGTTATAAATCATAATGGTTAGGGTTAGGGTTAGGGTTAGGGATTTCTTGTATCAGCAGAAGCAAAAGGAACTTGATGAGTATACCATGTGTTCTGTGAAATATCAGATTAAACTAAATAATTGGGATCCTTTTTCCCTCAAAAGAGATTGTGGTAGTTGGCAGAAACAAATTGAACCCAACATATATCATGTTTGGATAGTTTGGGAGGTTGACCTTCCAAGTTTGTATATCACCTTTAATGATTGCATTACTCTTCATATAGAGTAAAGGTTTCACCGTTTCATATGTCCAGAAACATTCACTGCTGTCTACCCGAAGCAAAACCACCAATCTGAAGTTAGGTTATCTACACTTCTGCCTTTATTCATCTGTAATATAGTTGCAGATGGCCATATTTCCCCCCACATTTTTTTCTTGCTCATTTATATCAGTGAAGATACCCTCATACACTCACACAGGCCCCAAGTACAAACATTTTTTTCTTCCTGTTGATTCCTCTTTCAAATTTAATGGAGCTAAAATGATCCCCATCCCACCCCCAGGCCCGGGATGTTTCACTTGCCAATCACATAGGCATATAGTCTTCTATCTTAGAGCTTGCTGAGCTGCTGGAAAGCATTAACTTCTGGCTTTTGGCAAGTTGCCCTTGCAAGAGAACATGTGGCTATGTTTTTAGATCAGTGCGTTGGGAAAAGGGTGCCGGGTTTGTAAATAATGAGTTGTCTGCTTCACTCCCAGTGGATCACAGTGAAAATTTACCTTGGCCTGCTGGTTTTTTGTTTACCACTTCTGACATTGGAATACTTTGGACCTGAGGGAAATATCCTATTACCTTGTCACAAAGGAAGGGATTTGTGAGAGTGATGCAACGGATGTGTTTGCTTGGTTGCAGAGAGGCTGGAAAACAGAAGGTTCAAACTTTTTTTTTTTAAAAGAAGAATCCTTGTTCAGAATGATGGCTTAGTTTTTAGGTAGGAATCAGCAGAGATAGTGCAGCACATTCCTTAAAGGGGGAAATATTCAGCTGATGAATCCACACCTCTTTCTCTGTGAATCAAGTGGGGGTTGTTTCCATATAAACCTTTGCAGTCAACTACATGATAAATATAAAGCTGATTGTTGCTTAAACTATATTATATTGTAGCAGAGGTGGTGGTTGTAGTAGTAGTAATGGTGATAGTAGAAGTAGGTTTTTAACTCTTTGTGTGCCACCCAGTGTCACTTTGAGGAGATGGGCAGCTGTAGACATTGTTTAAATAAATAATTTTTGATTGGAGACTATCTCCACTGGAGACTAAAACCAAGATCTTTACAATGAGGAGCATGTTCTCTAGTATAGTCCCATGCAGACCAGGAAATTACACAGGTGAAGGTCTCAGACAGGACTAGAACTCACTATCTCCTGGTTTTTAGCCTGATAACTTTAACCAGGGGGCCAAAATGGCTCTTTTATATTTAAAATGTGGGAAAGCAGTACATGACAATCAAGGTAACTTTTATTATGATTTCTAAGATTGCAAAATAATGCAGGATTAGAAGAATATAGGTTTATCGATGGCTATAAATGAAGGTGACATTTATTAATTATAAATCAATTTATACAGTCCCATTGCCTGGGACTGAAAGAAATAGAGAAATGTGTGCTTTGTAACTACAGAAAAAATAAGATGGAGGGGAAAAAGAAAAAAAAGAAGCAAGGAACTGGGGTTTGGAATTCCTAAATAGCTAATAAATGGCATTTCTCCATAGGTGATGTTACGATTGCCTTGGGTGATGAATACAGTATTGCTGTAAAATTAATTTTAAAGTATTTGTTTTGTTGACCTAATCAAATGGTTTAAAAACAACTATGTGAATCTTTTTTGTTTGGTCTAATTTTCAGTGCATTAGGTCATTGTTCCTTGTAATGTTTTCATCACCTGACTTTGGGGTATTGCATGTGCTTTGAAACCAGGGGGTTGGAGTTGGATTGATTGAATTTAGGAAAATCAGTAAGAGGTTTTTTTTTCTCGATTTCAATGAGATAAAGTATTTATCTAATAAATATATGAATCTCACTGATGAGTTGATAATACTATTTTCGAGATTTTGTTTGTGCACATTCAATTCTATTACATGAATTCTATTACAAAAAAATATTGTCAGCATTTAGTATTCAGTTTGAGTTCCACGCCCAAATGGCATATCTAAGGGTTTTTTTTTCTCTTCCATTCAATTGTGTCTGATTTCTTCTGCAATTTGTAACATTAAAAATAAAATAAAATTGTTTTTTTTCCAGTTGCAATATATATTACATTGATTCATCTGATCCCTCTTAATATCATATTACTATGAAAATGCATGAGAGAAAAACAACAAGAAAATAAGATGATTTTAAAATGATACTTACTGAAAAATTAGACTTTTACCCATTTTCATATCATGCCATAAATGCTAATCTAAAAAAAACCCAAACCCTCAGTATTTATGCTAGAAGCAATGCAGTTTCTCAATTGATTCAAGGATTTATTGGCTGAATGTTTTCCTCCTAAGCAGTTGAGTTATGTAATGAAGACCAATGTCAGGGTTTGCTGTTCTGGGTTCCATTAAGTCCTTTTGCATGATTCCCTAGCCACTAGAAGCTAAAATTGCTGATATAGAGGCCATCTAATATAATGCAGATCTTTCAAGGAAGGGAGTAAAGTAATGCATGTTGTAGTTAATGAATGCTCCAGTTACAATGCCCCCTGATCCTATTTCTCATGCGGTACCAGTCCTCAAAAAAGATAAGAGCCAACAACAGCAGAGTGTAGAAGGCAAACTGGCAGCGGAGTGATCAAATAAATTTGTGTATAATGCAATGCAAACACTGCATTTCCCTTAACGAAAGAAGAACTGTGTTTGGCATTTCATGGATCAAAGCTAAATGTAGGAAAACAAATAAGGAAAATGTGTAAAGGCTTTTATTTAAAAAGCGAGGTTGAGAGAGTGGGTAGTGTGTCACTGCAAGAAGAGATGCTAAACATGCATGGTTTGTTTCATATTCATGTTGTTGCTGTATCATAAAGTAAATCTGAGTAGATGTGTGGGTATGGGTGTTTGTGGGGTAGGGAGAGGATACTGAAAATCCTAGCCACCTTACTTGGCTTCATATTCCTTCCCTCTTGAATCAAGTTTCTTTTTTTCTCCTAGATATTTTTGGTATTTGATTCAGCATGTACCCAGTCTGGGATTTTGGACTGCGTTGGATCTATTTACATTTGACTTGGTATAATTATACATTTTTGACCTTGGTTTTGCCAGAATCGAAACTGTTTTGTTGATGACCATGAGTGCAGTGGCAATTACAACAGTGGCCTTGCTTGCCTATTCTGGCTTCTGTCTGAGACAAACTTTCCTTGTAATGCACTTTTCAGTTTCAGGGTGTATAGAGGATTCTCTAGCTCTGGTTTGTTAGTTAATTGAGACAAGAAAGCCCATTGGGTCATTAGGACTCTGCATAGGAGGAAGGAGAGCAGAAGCAGAAAGCTAGCTCTGTCTCCCATTGTTGCTTATTAGTGTAGCATTTGGCATACAGAAGGCAGAAAGCCAGTTATAAGCCTCCATGGGTTGTGGACCATTTCATACAGATACTATCTCCATGTAATAATGCTATGAACAACAGCATGATATCTATATACAATCTCCCTGATCCTGAGAGGTGAAATGAGTGGTGGAGCGCTGCTTTTCTGTTAGTGGTGTGTCCCACATGAACAAGCAGGCCACGCTAGCAATATCATCATCTTTCAAAGAAGAAGCTCTGTTCTTATTAAAAACAGTACCCAGTTTGGTTGTTCCTTCACTGGAGAAGAAAAGTAATGAGTAATGGTGGTCCAATGCTGGCCACATTTCTGGTTCTGTTCCTGCCTTTGCACGATGAATTGCATGTTCTCAGAAGCAACAGCCTCAAACTCTTCCCAGTTAAACCAATCAGTCAGCTCCATGCAGTGGTGGAATTCAATTTTGTTTACTACCAGTTTTGTGGGTGTGGCTTGGTGGGTATGGCTGGGGGCAGGTTATGTGACTGGGTGGGCAGTTTCTGTAAGCAGGGCAATAAAGGTTAGGCTAGAAACAACACCAGAATGTTTTTTTTTTCCTGCCTTCCTGACAGGATTAACCCTGTAAAGTGGAAAAAAAAACAAAAAGGAGATTTCTTCTAACAACTGGTTCTCTGAACTGCATAGAAAATTTACTGCTGGTTCTAGCGAACCTGCTAGAACCTGCTGAATTTCACCTCTGGCTGCATGTGACCAACTCAGAACACATCTAAGCAATTTTCTTTGGCAGATTTCTCAAATAGTCCTCACAGCAGCCTTGTAGACTGCTTTCCTACTTAGAAGTGACCAGGTCACCCTGAAGACTTCCAGTCTTCAGACAATATTAAGAGTGGAAAGATAACTGTTGAATACTTAATTAAGGAGTGAAGCAGAGGAAGCTAGGCTTCACTCAGGTCCTCCGTTCGGGTGGGAAAGACTACTTTAATAGGATTGGCTGATCCGTTTAGGCAGGAGAAACACTTTTATATCATTGGTTGAAATAGCTGACAGCTTGCCTATAAAAGAGCAAGCAGTAGAACAGAATGCTGTTGTGTTGTAGTTATTAAATAAAGACTTCAAAATCAAAGATTGGTCTCTGCCTCTTCTTCAATCGCCCACAATTTAACAATAACTATGTTTTGCTGCTTTTATTGCTATGAGGTACATCCTTAAGAAAGACTTACCTGTGTCTCCCCAGGTTAGCTCTTTGTCCTCCTCCTCTGGTGCTCTAGGCATCTCTTCTGCCATTTCATGTCATGGAGTTTTTCTGAAAACTGGGGGTGGAGCATATCTCTTCATCTACATGGAGGGAAAGACTGCATGTGTGAAATCTGATCTTCTTCAGAACCAGGAAGCCTTTGTTCAGTCAAATACTGCTTGGCAGGAGGATCAAAGCGACTGGGATAAGACCGTTTCTTGTTTCCTAGAGAGGAACACATATCTAGCCCATCTTCCACAGAGCAGCTACTTGGCTAAGGGTATGTTGTGGTTCTCACTAGCATTCTCCTTTAGGAAATGAAGCGGTAGGGGAGATTAGCAGTGAGAGTAGAAATACCAGTTGATTTCTTTTGCTTTTTTTGAAACTAGTTTGATAACAAATTGTGCTAGACCCAAAGGTGCTTTCTTTCAAACAGCAACTGGAGTTTCTGTAAAGAAAGCACCTATGGGATAAGCGTGACCTGGATGGCTGAGAATCTCCATAGACAAATTAAGCTGGAGATGAGTGGGATTGCTTTGGGATTCAGTTAACAGGGAAAAGTGAATTATACATTTTAGAAACAACCCAAAATACAGGTCACATACAGGAAGATTTCAAAGTTTTCTCATGTACCAATAGAAAGAGTGCAAAATATAAGATAAAATGATGTTGAAAGATCAGTACTAAATATCATGGGGTTTTTCCTGTGACAAACAATATGTAATTTGCAGCATATTGTATTATTTCTCAATGGGCAAACTGATATCTAGTTATAAAATCACTATATAACAGTATTCCAAGTAGGCATTGAATTCCTGTCTTTAAACAGCTGCACAGAAGATAGAGATTCATCAGGTATCTTCCTTTCATTGCTATTCTTCATCAATCTTACTTTTATTATTACTTTTCTTTTTGTAACACACACACACACAGGCACACATAAACAGTTATTTGGATTCCTTTTCTCTTTGTCTCTTAGATTTTTTTTTTCCAGATCGGTGTATTTTTCCCCCCTGTTGGTAAGTATAATAAATGATACAATATGAAATGCCAACACAAATCCCATTCCCATCATCACGAAGATCAGAACATTTGTTAATTCATCTGGTTGTCAGGGATGGGCTGGAAAAGCAACTGGTCTGCTTTTTGAATTTTATTTGAATGAAATATGGCTTGTCAGATTTGTGAAAGATGTGTCATCCAAAGGTGCCTCCTGAAGTAAGGCAAGGAATAGCCAAAGCAGGGTGTGAACAGCCTTGCTTTCATCCAGAGAATAGGACACAAATAGCAGCATGAATAATTCATAAGGCATAATTTATCTTGTGATTTCAATGAAAAAAGTTTCAGGCTTGGCTGCTGCAAGTTAAATGGTGTGCTTTCCACTGTGTTCCCTTTTTCACTTATTTCTCTGTATCAATAAGGCAGGAGTATTCCAGGCTGATCTCTCTCTCTCTCTTGTATATATTTTGTTCTAATTTAATGTTTACATTTATATTCCACCTGTCATTCAAGTGCTCAAGGTGGCCTATCTAGTGCTCTGTATGTTAAACTGAGTCCAGAGGAACCAGATGAGAAGTCATCCATAGAGTTTCTGGACTTGGGCTAAACTGCCCTTCAAATGAAGGATGCAACCTTCATTTGAGGAAAGATGTCTTGACATTGGACCACCATTGGGAAGAAATTTATGTTGCCTTTCTCTGCTCAAAAGACCTCAAGAACATCAAGAGAAAAGGAAACAGCCAATGGCAGTAGCTAAAGAATCCTAGAGCAAGTTGTGCTAGGAATGGGTGTCTTGTATGGGAGCATAGCTACTTGCAAAGCCTCTAGGCACGATGACTGCATCAACTGCTGGGATATCTTGCAAGAGGTTGGAGAGAGGCTATTAATATGCCAAGTCTGTCGGCAAAGCTTTTAAAGGCAGGCAAAGAGTGGCAGAAAAAGACGTAAAAGACAATCCAGTACAGCCCATAGTTTAATGCTCAAACTAGTGAAGAGAAGGGGTGTTGTGTTGATAACGCCTTTCTCCTCTGCCCAGTTCATTTAACAGCGGAATCAAGAGCTTACTGCTCTAGAATCTGAATCTAGAATGCTAGTAGGTTGCTAAGGTTGGCATTCATGGAGTATCTCCAGCTCTGGCAATACACATCATTGCAAGCATAATTCATATACAAAACATGGGACTGTTCAACCACTGTTATTCCCCTGTTAAGCTTTCGTGGAAATTCAGTCTTTCCCAGGAGCACAGTTTTATAACCACTGGTCTATGCAATGTATGTAAAGGAACAAGTTATTTGATAAGGGAAGCACTGTAATATGAAAGAAATAATTAGAGATGAGAAAGTGTAGTAGAGGAAAATGTGATGGATTGTTAAAATGCTTTTTCTTTTCTTTTTTCTTTTCCTTTGGCAGGGATTATTAGATCCATGAACAAAAGGATTCCTAATCCTTTTTTAAAAAAATAATAAATAAACTTTATTAAACAAACATTACAGACAGACAAAAAATTATCAATAAAAACATTTACATTTACATAATATCACTAAAATATGTTTTCCTTTTGCTACAATTCTTCTGACAGTACATATATGACATTTCTTATTCGTCTCCAATTCCATACTACTAATATTCAAATACAAATATTCACTTATTCCTTTCATTAACTAACTTTATTACTTATCCATTTATACCATTTTCCCCAAATTTCATAATACTTGGAGACTTCCTTATCTTTTAATTCCATAGTACATCTGTCCATTTCGGCACAGTCAAAGATTTTTTTGAATTATTAATCCTTCTGTTGGTACAAAATTGCTTTTCCAGCATTGCGCCAGAGCCATCCTCGTTGCTGCAATCATGTGTATTATTAAATATCTGATCTCTTTTGTATATATCTCTTTAATAATACCTAGAAGAAATAATTCTGGTTTTAATTCTATTTTAACATTTGTAATTTCTTGTAGCAATTTCTTATCTTAATCCAATAATATTTAATTTTCAGGCATAGCTACCACACGTGAAAAAAGGTACCTTGGGATTTTTGGCATTTCCAACAATTGGGGCTCAAATTTGGGTACATTTTGGCTAATCATGTACTGTAGGTGCTAAATGCCATCGATAGCACATTTTATATTGGTTTTCCTTGTACGCCACAGATTTTGTTATTTTATTGTTTTGGTTCCATGAAATGCTTTTTCATCTTAGATAATATGTTGCTTTTTTCTTAGGAACTCAAATTGTGTATGTAACACTCTCCACCAATAAAACCCTGTGAAATAGAGTGGATTGAGAGCCCATGGTTAACCAGTGAGCTTCCATAGCTAAACACCCTGGTTCTCCTTCCTCTTAATTCACTTTAACTACTACATCATACTACTCTCCTGCATGTGATTCTTGTGAGGAGACTCATTTCATTATCTCACTGTTGGGTTTAAGTTAGTGGCAATATATAAATCAGGGCCTAGGTATGCTGACCCTAGAATTTGTTCCATCCGGATGAATGCTAGGCCCTCTTTTTTGTTGTTATTTTGTATTTGTTTCTTTTTAAAATATATTTCGGTATTCAGTTAAACCCTACTTATCCAACCAATACAGTTCTGCAGAGGAATTATTGAGTCTGTCATCTGAACTTGTATAACTGTCTGGTTTAGTACAGCAACCAAACAGGACAGGTTCAGACTTCAATAGATAGTTAGGACTGAGGAAAAAAAACCGTCCGTGACCAGCCTGTGTTCCATTGAGGATTTGTATACTGCACAAATTCAGAAAGAGGGCTGAGAAAATATTTGCAGACCATTCACATCCTGGACATAAGCTATTTCTACCCCTCTCCTCAGGACACTGCTTTATGTCTTTGCATGCGAAAACAATTAGACACAGAGATAGTATTTTACCTCATGCCATCACTCTGCTGAACACCTAATTACCACATTACTGTCTTATGCCTAAGTATATTTACCCATGTAGCATAGTTGTATTAGTATTAACCTTCTCATTTTTCTATTATCTTCTCCTATTGGTATCTTATGATTATATTACTCTGTTGTTTACATGTACACTGAGGGCTTATATAGCGGAGACTAATTCCTTGTGTGTCCAATCACACTTGGCTAATAAAGAACTATTCTATTCTATTCTATTCTATTCTATTCATGAACTTGTAATGACCTCTGCAATGCATATGATTGTATCAGTTTTCTCTACTACATACACTTTTTATTGATTTTTAAATGATATTTTGTCCTGGATCTTTTCAAATGGTTGACTATCCTTGGATTTTTATGAAAGCTGAGATATAAACAAAAGGAACTAAATAAATCAAATGTGAAAAAGCATGTAACGTATAAATGTATATCTAATACTGGATGACAATTCCATATTTTCATATTTACACTAGAGTACACAGAGTGGTCTGTGTGTTCACTCAATTTATTTCAGTGAGACTTCTAAATGCAGGATATTGACTCTCGGCCTGATGCAAAGAGAAATGCAGTTGATGGTGCTATGAATTGTCACTCTGAAGTAAGCAAGGTTAAAGTGTCTGCTTTAGTGTTGTTAGCAGGGTTGTAAATTTCTCATGGCAGGTAATCACTGAAGTTATAGGATCACTTCTTCACAGGGCTTTTGTTCCTGTTCTTTGTTAGCTGAATTGCCCATTTCTTTATCTCCTAACGAGGTAAACATTTTAAAAGAAGATTTGAATGTTGCTTATTCACTCAAACTTATATAAATTGATCTTTTCTCTCTCTCTATGGGTCAATACAAAAGGGACACGATTCAGACACCATGCTATTAACAGTGCTCTTGATGAATGCATCACATGCCATGGTTTAGTGGTGTTCATCTAGCAGATGTTGAGCCAAATGCCCCCTTCTGTGTTTTACAATTTGGTTCCCCACATTGCTAACTCTACAAAACTAAATGACACTAGGGATTTGGCACTAGGACATTTCATCTCATCAAGCTGGCTTTTTCTTTTTCTTTTTTTTTCTTTTTTGCAAAATGAGGTGTTGACAAGGATACTGTATTTATTCTAAATGTGTCTGTGCCAGTAGAGATGTAGCAAGAAGCATATTATTTGTAAAAAAAAAAAAAAAAAAGGCAGATCCATCATGGAGTAGTCCATGAAAGTTGAAATTCTAATTCATTTGACATTGTTAAAGTCCTAAAGAAGAGTTATATGCACCGAAGCACCAGGAATCGATTGCAGGTTTTAGAATCCTTTGTGCTAATTCACATTTCTTTTCTAATGAACTGCACCAAATTGTTCTCTGTTCTGTTAGGCCTTAGCAAAAGTTGGTTTAGCCTAAGTTTTGATCCATACATATCCTTTGTTAGGTCAAATGTAGGTGCAACATTTCCACAAGAACTAAATCAGTAACCAAATGCTTTGGATCCAGGGACATTTATCTGATGTAACCCTACACCTTGTACTATCTAGCCCACAATTCCCACTCAGCATGGTCAATAGCAGAAAGATCGCTGATTGCTTCTTAAAGAATTATTTTGAGGGTCTGCTGAAGTATAAAGCTCAACCTGTATGTGTATAAAAGAAATCTCAGTAAATACAATCTTGTTAACTTTAAAATGATAAATTCTGGAAATTACATTTCCATTCAAAACCTGCCTCTGCCAAGCGTATTGTTCTACAAGATTTAAATGTATTCTGTTTTATCCAGTTGAAGTCAGAGAAAAATGGAAGTTTCCATGCCATGTTTTTTAAAAAGTTCAGACTTCCATATTTGTTCCTGTGTCTATGCGATTTGGAGATTTCAAGCATTTCCATTTGCCAAATGAAAGGTATTTCTGAAAATGGGCTTGAAAGATTTACAGTTATGATACAAGTTAGGAGTGAAATCCGATCTGTAGGTTATCTACAACTTAGGTATTTCCTTTTGATGATCATCATTTACTTCACTATAAATGAACTACTGACATGATTTAGATTCTTCATTGGTTACATGAATCATTCCCGGAGTCTTCTTACAGAATCACTCTATTATTTGCCATAAGAAGGACTCTCTCACCCCCACATTCACTTTGCAGAAACTTAATCAGATTTCCTGTTTTATTCTGTTTTTGTGTGTGTGTTTTTTAAATAGTGTAAACCATTAGGTACATTTGTTGCTGAATCTGTCAGTATATACATATAATAGCAAATAAATAAATACATAGCATTAAATGTTCCATTCCTACCTGTCACATTTTACATAAATAACATTTATTTAAAAATGTGATAAGTCTGAATGATATTTGTGGTTTTCTCACAAAATTGTCAGAGAGTTTGTCATTGCTCTATAGATATATGCTCTATAGCTATATGTCAAAGTTTCCAAAAGGTTCTCTCCCTCTCTCCTCCATTCTCTTTTTCTGTGTAAGCATGCATACTTAACTAGTTTGTACCTTGTTATAACTTTAGTCAAAGAAATATGAGAAAGAATGGACTTCTTACTTGTACTGTTAAGAGGGTGATTTTTATTCTGTTCTATGCTACAAGCCTGCATCCATCCTCTCAAATAAAACTTGCAGTCTAATACTGTGTTGCTGGTAGATAAGGAAGCAATATTATGCTTGTCATCTTAATTCAAGCATATTTCACACTCAGAAAGAAGATAGTGGGAAACATATTCTTTATTTCCTCTTTTGCGGATGTCTTCCCCTCCCCATCCCCCAGTCTTTACTTCATGATTCAATATTTTAAAAGCTTGCAGAGTTCCTGGAAAGACTCGTTTTTGGCACTGCAAAATCTGCAGAACCAGAATATAATCCTTCAATTGACAGGAACTGCCTGGTCGGCTAAAAGTGCTGCTGCCTTCACCGTTTTCAGGGTTGCATCAAATATAATCTTTCTTGCTGAATTAAACTTTAGGAAAGAATCAGGCCACATAAGTCTTGGTTGATCCCTTGCTTGCCCCTGGTTTTTATTGTGTGGTTTAGTTTTGCCAAAGCAGAAAGCCATACCTGGCCTAGAGTTTGGGTATATTTAAGCAGACACAGCACTACTTGACTTCTCTGACATACTACATTCTGCCCCTTCACCCATGCTCTGTTTATTAATTAAGAGAATATATCCTTTTGCTTACAGAAAGTTTCCCATATTATCTGTACTACTTGTGTTTGAAAAGTGGTATTTGTCTATCTATCATCCCTCTATTATCATATATACTGTCTGTCATAAAGTCAGTCTTCCAGATGTGTTAAACGCAGGAGTATCAAACAGGTGGCCCACAGGCCAGACGCATCACATGCATGCCACGCCCACCCCAGCTCCATGAAGGGAACAACATCATGAAATGTCACGTGAGGGCAACATGACGCAGCGAGTTTGACACCTGTGTATTTTTTTTTATTTGTCAAACAGGTACAAGATAACAAGTATAGGTATGAACATGAACATAAACAAAGGAAGTAAGTACAGATAAATAGGGACAGTACGACAGGGCCGGTAGGCACGCTGGTGCACTTATGCATGCCCCCTTTACGGACAGCTTAGGAATGGGGTGAGGTTCATGGTAGACAGTTTGAGGCTGAAGCTGTGAGGGTTTGAGGATGTAACAACGGATTCGGGAAGAGCATTCCAGGTGTTGACCACTCTGTTGCTGAAGTCGTATTTTCTGCAATCAAGTTTGGAGCGGTTTACCTTGAGTTTGTAACGATTGTTTGCCCAGGTATTATTGTGATTGAAGCTGAAGTAATTGTTGGCAGGTAAGACATTGTAGCAGACAATTTTGTGTACTATGCTTAGATCGGACCACAGGCGGGGCAGTTCCAGATTGTCTAAGCCCAGAATTTCAAGTCTGGTGGCATTAGGAATTCTATTGCGAGTAGAGGAGTGGAGTACTCTTTGTGAAATACCTCTGGAGTATCAAGTTTTAGAATTTCCAGTTGGTAAGGCTGTTGGGACCAACCCCGTTAGAGACTGCTAGCCTGGGGAAAGGGGTTGTCAGACAGACTCTCTCAAAAGTAGTAGACATTTTTCTCCTTTAATTCTGTATTACTTTTGGAGCTTTCTTTTAAAAGTGCAGAAAAGTACCGATTGTAGATTGCAATCCAAACAGGAATTGCTTGTATTGCATTAAAGGAATGAACCAAAGGAAAACATTCCTCTTTGGGCACCTTATAATTGAACACATAAACTTTCATAACTAGAAATAAAGTACGTGTACATTTAGCTCTAAACTTGAAATGACTGCTTTATTTTCAAAGTTTTTTTTTAAATAATAGAAAGATTTATGTTTAGGAATGTAAAATGTGTTTTTTTTTTTTTTTTTGCCATAGATTCCACTGGGAGTGGATTTCATACAGCTGCACAATGGATTTTGCAGTAACACGGATGGTAACTTCAAAACAAAATTTGATATTGTGCTTTCTACCCCAATCAAAACATACACAAACAGACACATACACACGTATGCGTACACAAACTTATACCGGGAAGATTTACATTAAAGAAGCCTATACCAAGAAATTTATCTGACTTATCAAAAAACAAATTAACATGCATTTTTTAAATTTTACACTAATGGTTTTATGCATTTGATGAAGTTAACTAGTAGGTGCCATATATTAGGAAGTATTACAAATATTAGCCCTGGTGGCGCAGTAGTTATAGTTCAGTACTGCAGTACAGCAGTATTTCTGCTGTGTACAGGTTCAAATCCCACCAGGCTCAAAGTTGTCCTTCTGAGGTGGGTAAAATGAGGACCCAGATAGTTGGGAGAAATATGCTGAACTTTGTAAATTGCTTAGAGAGAGCTGGAAAGCACTATTAAAGCGGTATATAAATCTTAGTGCTATTGCTATTAATTTGTAATTACAACATTTTCTACATTAAAAAAAAATAGTGTAGCGATCTGAATATTGCCTAACAAACAGGGCAGGGATTAAAACATGCCAGATTTTATTTTTTACTGTTTTCAATATTCATATTGTGGTACCTCTGACTCATGGAAGTAATGTGTGCAAAAATGCTGAGGAAAACTGATGTGGAATGTTCCCTTCTGTAAAGACCAGATCAAGGATAACATTGCACTTTTGGATTTTTAATGAAATTAGTTTGGCCTTTTTAGATGACTTCATTTGTTCAGTTGTTTTGTTGATTGGAATGATTATATCCCCTATAATGTTTTGATATGCCATATGATCCTTTGATATGATATGGCTGTTCATGTTTTAATAAAGAAAACAACATTCACGTGCATTTAAGCATCAGCTTCAGGATCTCCACATTTGAACCCAATTTAAGGGTTCAATGACTTTCAAGCCATGGTTGTTGTGGAAAGATGGGAAGGTGGTGAAAGAATCTACAGGTAGTCTTTGCCTTACAACAGTTTGATTTAGTGATTGCTTGAAGTTACAACAGCACTGAAAAAAGTGACTTGTGACTTTTCTTCACACTTGCAACTGTTGCAGCATCCCCATGGCCACATGACCAAAATTCAGAGACATGGCAACTGACTCGTATTAATGACAGTTACAGCGTGCTGGGTGTGTGTGTGTGTCATGGGATCCCCTTTTGTGACCTTCTGATGAGTCAACAGTGAAGCCAGATTCGATTAACAACTGGGTTACTAACTTAACTGTAGTGCAACCACTGTGGCAAGAAAGGTCAAAACTCATTAACTATGGTTTCACTTAATAGAAATTTTGGGCTCAGCTGTCGTTGTAAATTGAAGACTATCTTGATACAACCTCTGTAAGTGTTAAATGAAGCCTTTCCTCAAGTATTTTCATAGCTTGTGCGTTGAAGAGACTTCTGGGTGATGCGTGTGAAGGTGTGTAGATAAATATGTGACAGGGAAAAAAAATACGCTTCAGGACATCCGATGTGCAAGAGAAATATATCTAATCTATAATATTAGTTTTAAGTCTTACTGTGTAAACTCCTTGAACATGGAAGATATTTTCTGCAAGGATAACACTGAACTGAGCTGGCTGGCTTCTGTGCTAAACTGTCTTATCTCCTCTCACAGGAGGTGACTCAGATGAAGGTAAATTGTCATAACTCTCGCTTTAGTCAAACAGAGAGAATTAAATTTCCCTAAGACCCAAGAAACAGAGGAAATGGAAGTTGGAACACCTAACTGAGAGATGCTCTAAATTTAAACTTTCTCATGTATGAATGGTTACTAAGAAGTAAGGCTCTATTCGCAAGGAAAAAAGTTCTTCCAAATGATGTCATAGGTATAGAAAAGTACATTTCCCAGAAATATTGAAGCTTTGAAAAAAAAAATCAGGAGGGGAAGGGGGAGGGACCCTACAATATGCAACTATGTTCACTCGGACAGTGATTAAGGACAGCATACTTATTAAACGTATAATTTAAATTTACTAATGGAATCTGCTTTGAAATGTTTTAATTTGTTTTAGAAATGGAAATTGAAGGGATCAGGCCTCTTACTTGACCTCAGTGTACAGAAGGGCTACTCCTTTGAGCCCATTGGTAGTCCTCAATTAATGATCAGTCATTCAGCAACTGTTCAAAGTTACAACAGCACTCAACGTATAGATGGTCCTTGAAGTTGTGGTTGTTGCAGCGTCCTGCAGTGATGTGATTGTCATTTGCGCATTCCCTGCCAGCTTCTTACAAGCAAAGAGCGAAGGTTGCAAAGAATGATCATGTGACATGGCACCTAACAACCATGTGAGATTAGCCTAACAACCACAACTGGAATTACCAGAACTGCAGTTGTAAGTTGGCGTAGTCATGTAACAATGAGCTTTAAGATGGCATTGACCTAGCAATAGAGTTCCCAGTCTCTTATTGTCGTTAACCAAGGACTACTTGAATCATGAATGCTCTTCCTCTGACAAATTAATAGGAAAAAAAAATAACAATATTTAAGTACCTTAACTTCCCACATTCTTATTCCACCAGAAAAATATTTCATTGGATTTTTTTTTTAAGGCCTGAGATAAAACAGCAATCTTTCCATGCTGGTCCTCAGTTTGGTATGCTTTCAGGACCTCTGGCTCTATAAAACCTCAGTTCAGAAGGGTTTGTGTTGGGGACAGACCTCTAGACTAATATATCAGGGCTTACTTGGGCCTTTCAACTCATCTGCTGAAACATTGTTTCATAAACCAACACACAAATTTTGGAAACCAATTCTGGTTTATGAACTAAATGTGATGCCTTTATCCTCTTCTGAACATTTGATAAACCCCAGGCTGGTTTTTAGACTCCGGCACTTTGCAAATCTGATGTGATTAAGCAGTATTAGCTGTTACATGGACAGCCACAGCTGAGACACGGCGTAAATGAATATAGTAAGTCTGCTTCTGCTTCTCTCTCTCCTAGAAAATAATGTTTTATTTAAATAGCATGGTTGGAAATAATCTTAGCATTTGTTAGGACTGAAATGACACACAACCCATGAGTTTGGGGTTTTTTTTCCACCTCAGTCCATATTGATAGTTTGAGCTGAACAGATTGAAGTGAAAATGCAGATAGCTCTTCAAGTCATTTCTTGTGCTATTTCAGCCGTAGCAGCATCAGAACCTGTTCAAATTGTTTCCAATATTGCCTTTTAAAATGGGATTTCAATTTTCTAGTTGGTCTGAGCACACCTGTGCACACCATAATACAGTTTCCTTCTCTCCCCCTGCGTTTTTCTTTGAAAACATGTTATGTGCGCGCACGCGCGCGCACGCACACACACACACACACACACACATACATTCTAGTTCTTAGGCTTGAGGATTTACTTAGCACAAAAGCATAAAGGAAAGCATAGCACAAAGTAATACATACACAGAAATTCAGCAGAGAAGTCTACTTACTATTTAGCATTCACCTCCAGACACAAGAAGCTCATATTCATCTAACTATTTAAAGCTCATATTCTTCCAAGAGTTTATTAGGCCAAATTATATTTTGATACGCTTTTTAAAAATTTGCTGTAGTAATTTTCTGGAGAATCGTATTCACAGTATTTCAAAGGAAGCAGACCATCACGTCTATATAATTTTGGTGACGCATGATCTCAGCAAACTAAAATGCAGACTTTTGACTCTTTCTATAAAGTGGCATATGATAGTAAGCCTTCAATCTTTCCAGACCTGGGATCTACCTTAGGACAGAGCTGTTTGGCCTACCACCATTACTGGTCACTCACTACATTCTGAATGCAGGAAAGATGATTGTAGCATCCGAGCAATGATGATACTGTAAGGGAGCGGTGGGGGCAGAAAAGAAAACCGAAAGGATCTGTTTGTGACCACTTCTGGTCAGGCGGCAACTGAAAAAAAAACCCCACGTAACTTATTTGCGCATTGTGAAAATATAGATTGTATGTAAGGGTCTCTGTATACCTGTGCATCTGTACAAGTACATTAAAGATATGGAAAAGAAATCTCTCTGGGAATAAATTTGCAAGCATTACCAAAACGGATCAAAGACACAGCACTGAACAAAAGCTATTCTACTCAGAATTGGCATCGAAGAGTCCCTGTTTGTTTATGAAAAACGAAGAAAAAATATGTATTTGGAAGAGTTCTGTAAAAGCACATACTGCCATTTAGAAAATATATGTTTTCTAAAAATGTTGGATAAATTTATGTACATACCACTTATGAAAATTTGCAGTAAAAAGTGCAAAGCATGCCTGTTAGATGATATTGCCTTCAAAACATCTGTATGCAAGTGATTTATTTTATTTTATTTCAAGATTTCTATACCGCCCCCTCTCCCAAGGGACTCGGGGCGGTGTACAGCCAATAAAAACACACATATAACAATTTAAAATCCAATTAAAATTAATTAAATTAAGGCTGATTAAACTAATTATAAAAATTTAGAAAAATTAAAATTTAAAATTCAACAAATTCAGAAATTAAAACCCCTCAGGTATCAGGCCAGGCCGGCTTGCTGGAATAGGTGAGTTTTTAGTGCACGTATGAAGGCCTGGAGGTCCGCAATGGTTCGATGCATGCAGATTGTTTTTACGAATCCTAGGGTGAACCATTTTATAAAAGCATCAGTTCAACATAACAGGAACTGTGGAATGAAGCAGCTACATCTTGGTCTGATTAGAAAGAAAGGTGAGCTCATATAGTTTAGCGGCCAGTGCCTTCTGCTACATTGGAATCATCTTCTCCTGCATAAGATCTCAGCAACCCAACTCAAAACAGCTTTTTGCTGCAAAACTACACTGTCATGTGATTTTGAAATGTTCTTCTGTGAATTATGCTGCCTCACTGGAAATTCTGAAAAAAGAGAGAGAGCGAGAGAGAAATGTTAATCTGGAATAGAAGGGCTATTTTTTTTAATTTCTTTTTTGATGGCAACTCTTTAGTTTGTAGTGGAAATTTCATATACATTCAAACAACTCAGTTGGGTCTTTTTTTCCCCCTTCACCCGATAAACTCTATATGGTGTTTTAAGGTATCTCTGTAGAGAACCTGGCACAGAGCACCAAAAATTTCGGCAGTCCTCTAGGTGGCACCATCATTGCACCATCAAGTAATTTCCTGTTTTAGTCCTTCATTAACCAGCTGTTCATGCTTGTGTGTCCTGCCACACACAGAGAAACCTTTTTATTTGGCCTCATACAGTATGCTGATCCAACCCCCTGACTATTTTGGCCAGATGTGAAGTCTCCATCAGTCATTTCTGGTCCTGGCACTGCCTGGGTGACCATGGATGTCTCTTGGCTGGGATAGAATCCAGTAATTTGGCCTTGAATGTTGAGCTTAGTTACTGAGTACGGTTGATTTTTATCTTTTAATTTAAGAGTCAGTTCTGGAATGAGTTACCTCGAGGTCAATTATTCCATGAATAATCACATCAACCTCATCTGTTCCATGCTTGGATTTTTTTTTTTTTTAAACTTTCTTAAGCTGCAATTGTACACCCACTTTCCTGAGAGCAAAACTCACTGGTCTCAGTAGGACTGACTTCTGATGAGACATGTGTAAGATCATATTGTTAGTCTGTTGCTCTTCTTCCTTTCCTTTCCCACATCTTTTAATAATAGAGATGGAAAAAATAGAAAAAAAATGCTTTCACATTATCTGAAAATAAGCAAAACTAAGGGTAAGATATGCGTATTATGGTCACAAGCTGTTAAAAAAAGTGAACTTTTATTTTCTGTTAGAATCAATAATGTTTCAGTTTCGTCAGGAGACAAAAGCTTTATGCAAGTGATTAAGTTGCACAATTGAGAATTAAAAATCTATGGTGAGCAATCTGTGTAGCCCACTCCTACAATATTACATCCTCATAGGCCTGCAGTTTATTTATTTGCATCCACTTGTATATTCCTTATCTTTACAACTTCACATGTTGATTCTAAAAGCTTGCAAATGCTTGTGAGGGAGTTCAGCTATGTATGTTCATAACTCCTGCAGGCAATCCTGCTCAACACGTGAAAAACTTCAGAGGCTTTGGGACATGTTGGAACATGGAATGAGGCTGGGCTTCCATACCACATCTCCAATACAGTTCTAATCCCTAGAATGGCTAAGCTGAATCCTATCTTTTTATTTAAAACAAAACAAAACAAAACTCTGACAATGATTTTTTTTAAAAAAAAAAGCTTTTGGATTGATTTGTATATATTCATTCTCACTTTTTAGTTGTTAAAATGGTTCCAGAGGTTTCATTATTATTATTTTTCCAAAAACCTGCCAGACCATTTTGGTGAGAATAGCAAACAAAGAAACAGACAAGCTACTACCTCCATTTTGAAGTATAATTTCTCTTCTATTTTAATTACCTCTAACTTTCTTTGAATCACTTTTTAAGACTACATTTCAAGTGGACAATAATCTAATATACAATAATTGAAAATAGTGTTCCTTTTACAGGGAAGAAAGAAGTAGGTCTAAAACTAACCCCTCTGCCTCAATTAAAATCTGTGGGAATCCCAATATAAGATGCAGACAGTAATTTTCTTAAAATTTGTCATGACTCATAATTTATTCTTAAAGATATTGAATAACATTTTTCTGTGGCAGAATGAAATAAGACAGTTTACATGGAAACTTGTATCAACCCACCTTCTCACCTAATAACTTGCTCTGTGAGTGAGATGGGCAGTCTCTAAATTTGATATATCATAAAATAAAATGTGTGTTGATAACTAAACATAATTACTTCTCTTTCTCTTGTGTATTTTTCCATACATTCTGTATTTGAGGCATAAAGAAAAAGATACAGTTATTAGTATTATCAGTTGGATCCCAATGTAACTAAAATATTTAAAGAAACTATACAACTGTTGCCAAAGAAAGATTATATATGGGAAGACAATAATAATATTGATTAATGTGGGAATCTTTCTGTGATTGACAGTGATAACTATACCCTGGGCTGACCAGCTGATGAATGCACTAAAATTAATAATTCATAATCTGATCACACCTACTTACATATACAGGTATATATAATATTATTTGTGGGGGAAATGGATATTATATTCATGTATAATAAATGGACATGATGGTTTGGTTGTTAATAGGAATTTCCTCCTTAATAAATAGAAATAGGAGATTGAAATATATGCTCAGCAGAATCATATGATACAGTTTTGTTGGATTCTTTCACTCCTGATTCTGTGGCTGGGTGCATTAAATCATACTAAGCCATAATTTCCTTTAATCCCAGATCAGACACAATGCCTGAGTTCACTCATAGATTCAACAATAATCCATGGTTCACAAACCATGCTTTTCTGGCTTTATATGAAAGGGTAAGACCAAACCAATATAACCATAATCTGGTTTTGTGCTATGTGTGGAGTAGCCTTTACATGTGAGACAACAACCTTGGAATGTTTTCTTTAGGAATAAGGACATTGTGAGCACAGTCTTCTGCCTTCTAATTTAACGATCTAACTGAATTATTTGTCTTCATGGGCAAAAGTAAGAGTCTACTGCCTTTAGTGTAATTATTTATTTTATTAAATGTACTTTAATAAATTTATTTATTGTATGAACAATATGAAGGGAGGGAGGGAGGGAGGGAGGAAAGGACGGACAGAAGGAAAGAAGGAAGGAGTTTAAAAAATACAAGATGCATTTGGTAGCATTTTGGTCGATAGAAAACTGGCAACTGCTTTCTCTCCAGTGCAGTAGAAGACTCATGCAGTTCCCAGGATATGACCCTGGCACCTCTGATTATGTCTGGATAAGATTTATCAGAATCAACTCATTGATGGAAAGGTTTTGATAAGACATTTACAGCACCAAACTGAAGTCCAAAGACTCTATAATGATCCTAACAATCTTGGCTGTGTGTTAATAGGTTTTCTGGAATAGGTTCTTGGTTCTTAGCTATAAAAGCTATGTGTTTCTACATTTTTTTCATCATTTTGACCACATAATAAAATTGGTGTTTCCGTAACAACAGGAACAAAATAGAACAGTCTTGTGAAAAAATATTCAGTTTGAAACATTTAATCATGTTGGAAGGGTATGCATGATTGTGTTTCTTTAGAGCTGTATCTAGCTTAATATTTTCAAAAAAAAAAAAAATCAAAAATCAAACCCCATTGTCCTTTTCACAGAAGCATAAAGCCATACAAGCATAGCAAATGTTCTGAATATATTTTCCCTAGAATCATTGCATTTTTCCTTTAAAAAAAACCACTCTATTGCAAATATTTAGTTTAACGGCTGCATTTCCGACCTTGCTTTTAATTCTTGTTTACTTGTCTCCTCTGAGGTGGGAGAAAACAAACTTTTTTTCAGGTGGAGTCTGGGGAAGGATATTTATGGAAATCATTTTTAATATATCTTCCAGGAAATTTCTTTTCGCTGCGCTCAGCAAGAATTAAGCTTCCCTCAAAACCCACCCATCTGAAAGGCTATTTTTTGTCCCTTCCAGATTGCAACGTCAGTTCATTCATGCTTTTAGACAAATAGACTCTTTGGCCTAGACTAGGCAGAGATCAAAGGCAATTGGGCTGGTAAGTCTTGCTGGCTTCTGACAGCTTTGGGCCCTTTGATCAGACACCTATCAGTTCCAGGAGGCATCTTTCCCCCACATACACGCCCTACACACTTAAAAAAAATTGTCCGAGGCAGGAAATGATTGAGCTGATAGCAGCTTTCTGGGCCATAATTCATGCCACTATGCTTGACAGCAGATGAAAGGATCACTACTTATTTACCAGTAATAACTGACTAGTCTCTGCCTTCATTATCATAACAAATTATATGGTAAGTCTCTCTCTTCCTTATCTGTGATTTGTAGAATGTAGATGCAGATGACAGGCAAGCTGGTATGTTACTTATTTATAGGCATAGATTATATAGGTACAGAAGATTTTTTTAAAAGGGCTGTGTTTTCAGGTAAATTTATAATAAGAGTGCAAATATCCCCAAATGAGATATTTTCCATTTTGCTTGGGTTTGAAAACATCTAAGAGTTTCCAACCTTAATACAAAAAACCTTAAAGACTATTTCAAGATATAAATTATTAAAGCAGTTCTGTTACAATAGCTTGCCAGACCAGAAGACAGACTTATAAAAAAAAATCCCTATTTACCTTGAAAATTAATATAAGTATTGAACAAAACTCCGAACCATACCTTCTGATGAGGAAGGAAAGTAAGTTTTAAAGTAGCATCTCTTACTTTCCAGCATTCTCCAGATCCTCCAGTATAAGAGAGAGGAATCTCTGCCTCCTTTGCTGGGGGTGGAAGGAAGTGAATAAGGTTCTACCAATTTCAGACATTTTATGAAATAGATAGAAATCTCTACTTACAATAAACAGAGTCATAATAAATTGATAAATGCCATTTTCATAAAATAGAAATATTGTCCATTTATTTATGTTTAACATAGATAATCTAACATAGATAATTAACTTTACCTTAAATACCTTTAAATGCTACCATAGCATTTAAAATAAGAGTGTAATGTATTTCATTTCTATTTAGAAAAGATTAAGATGCTTTGGCTCTTTGGTATATCACTTTCAAAAATTTGATGTGGCTTCTGTGGGGGCCTTCTGAAAAGTTGTGCACTTCAACTCCCAGAATTCCTCAGCCAGCATAACTGGCTGAGGAATTCTGGGAGTTGAAGTCTACACCTCTTCAAATTGTTAGTGTGGAGAAATACTGGCCAAGAGAATCAAGTCCAAGGAATTCATTTCAGAAGACAGCCTAATAGAAATAATACCAAATACCAAAGTATTTATTTATTTATTTATTTATT
>JAEANM010002046.1:0-25626 GCA_017656035.1 Myanophis thanlyinensis
TATATTATATAACAATATTTTACTATGACAGTCCATCTCTTTCCATCTTTCCTTCTCCTTTCCTCCCTTCCCTTCTCTCCTTCACTTCCCTCTCCTTCCCTCTCTCCTTCTTCTTTCCTCTCTCTACTTTCCACTCCTTCCCTCTTTTCTTCTCTCCTTTCTCTTCTCCTCCCCTCTCCTCTCCTCCCATCCACATCCCTCTCTCCCTTCCCCTATCTACTTCAAGCTTAATATGTTTTTAATGTGTCCCTTTTGTTTGCCTTCATTTCCCTTCAGACTTTATTTTACCGCTTTCCACAGTTTGTAGCCATGAAGGACTTGAGCATCTCCAGCTAAAAAAAGATCAGGTAGCAGATAGTGTGAAGGCTTTGATTTCAAACATCAGAGTAGCCAAGAGGCTAGACTGTTTGACCCAGAAAATGACTGCTTTCCCTTTCCCACTAATTATATATGTTACATTATGTATGATGTGGAAATGGCCTTTTATGACTGGCCAACTCCACCCAATGAAATTATGGGTAAAACAACATTTGACCTCAGGCCTCTGAGTGCAGTACGGGCTGCCCATCATGCTAATGCTTTATGGGATTCAGAATTTATTACTCGTACAAAGAGGTGGTTACTCAAGCCCTAATTTATATTATGGGAACATGATCAAATGCCATATGCCAACAGAATTTAAATATCTAAAAAGTACGGATTCCATTGTGGCTGGATAATGTAAGTCTTGTATAACAGCTTTTGCCATCTTTCAGCGGTATCCAACTATGCGTAAAACATAGAATATTGGATATGCTACATTGCTACACAAATAAAGAATGAAGATTAAGGTAGATATTACATATGCAATTGGAGGAGGTTACCATTAGGTGGCTATCTCCTCACAGGGGCCTCATGCCTTTGCATTCCACTCCCGCTGATCAAACATTTGAAATGAAGCAAAGCAGAAAAACTATTCCTGTATCCATCTGTCTGCCTGAAACTGAAGGTATTGACACTGACCAGGGATTTAATGTTATCCTTCTCACAGCAATGTTGAGGAATTAGGGTGGGAAAGTCTATATATTTTTAACACATATTTCAAGTTTTGACATATCTATAACAGTGCTGGGGAATATGGTTCCTCCTCCCAAAATTGCACTAATTGTAAGGAATGTGAAAGATGTGTGTCTGTGTTTTATTTTTGTGGTTGCAATGTACACTGAAGATGGCATTTAATTTGTATGAGGGGCAATGACAATAAAGTAAACTAACTAAGCTTATTGATGGAAGGTATGAAATGGATGATGGTTTCTCTTGTAGGGGTTGGCTGCACTGTTATAGTTGGTGCAAATTGGCTGCACACCAACTGCATCTAATAAGATGCCTCAGAGCACCAAAGAAGACAGTCTAGACTAAGGAATCCACAATCCCTTAAGTGAGGGGAAGTGAGGGGATTGCAACCAGGTGGTGGAAATGACCGGCAAGTGAGTGCATGCACACCCTCACTTCTACGAATAGTGAGCAAGCATGTAGGTTTCTTTTGCACGAATAGTGAGCAAGCATGTAGGTTTCTTTTGCATGAATGACAGGATCTCTCCCCCCCCCCCCCCCCGGGGTGTGTGTGTGCTTGCCAGCCACTCATGTGGAACCATCCCCTCTCCCTCTCCCACCATGAAGCCAGAAATGATGGGGAACTCTGAGAACTCTTGGATGATATTTGTATATTTATTAAATTTATAGGTCCATGATGGCGAACCTATGCCATAAGTGCCCAGCTGGCATGCTGAGCTATCTCTGCCAGCATGCCAGCCATTGCCCCAACTCAGTGACTTGCATGACTCCCATGTGACTGTGCATGAATGTGAGAATGCACGTGCTACTTCTGTGTACTCCCATGTGACTGTGCATGCGCGCGATGCACATGCAACTCCCACGTGACTATGCATGCAAGAATCTGCATACAATGCCTGCACAATTGTGCATGAGCCTCCAGCCAATTGCGCATGTGCAAGCATCGTCAGTATGCGCATGCATGGAAGACACATGTGTAAATCATGCATGTACAAAAGATGTGCATGCACACGAATCATGCACCAGGGGAAGTCATACACATGCAGGTAAGGCACGTGAAGCACATATGGACGTGCACACACTCATATTTGGCACTCAGTGCTGAAAAGGTTTGCCACCACTGTTATAGGTTCTTTCAAGGCCCTATTTATCTTTTGTGTTTAGTTTTTAGGTACTAAAACAAGGAATACTCACTTGCCGTCTGGTAGATCAAGGACAGTATGGTAAAAAGAACCTGTGGCTGGAACAATTTCTGGCAAACTATTCTCCCTTCGCTCTTTGCGGGCAGGGTGACAGGCTGAGAGGCTTCGGGCCTGAGCTTCTTCTAAGCTCACCAGCTTCATTGGCAGAGAAGCGGAAGGTAAAGTTAGGCTCTTCATCACAGGTTTATTCTCTGGAAAACAGAAGGAAAAACACATTAGAATCTAGCCTAATTTGGGATGGAATGGAATTTGGGAACGGCAGAGAGAAATGGAAAAGCAATAGATTTCTTCAGCACAGCCTTTAATGAATAAATTTTCCCAGTGAAATTGTTTGCAGATGTGATTGTTGAACAAATTCACTTCTTATCCAGTAATGTAATTCAGCACCTTGCCCTCTACCTCAATAGTCCCTTGGTCAGCAGCAATACTCCACAGTGCCTTGGCATGCATCTTCTGAAAATGTGGATGTTTATTTGTGCTGAACTTTAGGAAGACCTAGCTTCTTTTCTAGGTTTGAAAATGAAGCAATACTTCTCTCCCATCCAGATTATTTTGGAAATTTGTTCTGAATATTGTTGCTGTTTTTCCTATTCAACATTGATTGCTATTGTTAGAAGGAAGTAGGAAGCTACAGCCCTGGAACTAAAAAAAATAAAAATCCCAATGGTTACAGACAGCTTTCCCAGCTTTAAAATTGGCACTTTAGCACTTCTTCTAATTAGCTGTGTGATTGATTTATTGGAAAAGCCATAGCAAAGAAAAATCACCTCCAAACACACTTTATAATAATATAGAGGACAAACCCAGATAAACAGAAATGAAGTACAATACACCCAGCGGTGGGATTCAAATAATTTAACAACCGGCTCTCTGCCCTAAAGACCAGCTGAACCAGCAGTTCTCTGAACTGCTTAGAAAGTTAACAGCTGGTTCTAGTGAATAGGTGTGAATTGATTGAATCCCATCTCTGAATATATCTGAATGGAAAGGGGGAGAATCTTGTGTTGTTTATACAATTTGAATAATGGACTTTGCATTTGATTTTAAATATTTTGATCTTGTTTTAAACATTATTATATAGAAACCATGAAAATGGTCTATTCTGAAAGCCCTTATCAGGTTGTACACCATATATATGGAACAATTTATAAGGGAGCCTAGAAAATTCATATAACAGGTCTGCAACTTTTATTGAGTACTACTCATGATATGTGGTGAAAATAATCCCTTAACTGAATGTTTTACCATTAACAGCTGCCAGAAAGGAACAATTTAAAGCAGCCTGTCCACCAGGCAGCTGCAACTTATGAGCCCATACTATTTACACCTTTTTCTTTTTTAAGATTGTTATGGGACAGAACAACGGCTAAATTGATTTTGCAGCACGATGGCTGTTCTAGCTAGTGAAACAGCACAAGGATGGGTTATATAACATCCATAGGTAGTAATGTGTTTGCAAACAACATTCTTGGCACATATTTCTTGACATACTTCACTTGTTTTGTTTGTTTTTAAAATACTCTTTTAACCCAAAACTTGATGTGTCAGAAAAATCAAGGTGTCAGCTGCTAATATCATTTCTTTTCCCCAAGAAGCTTTCTGATCTTAGCAAAAAAATAAGTGTGGAATTTGCAACTTGGTGGTTTATTTGGAAATATCCCCACATGCTCAGGAACAAGACAAAATAATCAGAGGACATTTGAGACATAGTGATGTCAGGAGTAACTTCTCCAGTTTCACTGTGTTCTATTAAATGGAAATGTTATATCTGACCATACCATCCTTAGCATCAATTTGTGGGTAGAGAAACTGCATGGCAGTCATTTTTAGTGATGGCAATATTGTCTAATATTCGAATGTGCCCACTAGCCTGCTAAAACGCTGATTTATAATAGCTGATAAATTTCAAACCAAATATCTGAGGACTTTTCCTATTATCTTTTTGGTGTGATGGGTTACTGTAACAACATACATTAGGTCAATGATGAGGGCAAAGTTCTCCCAGCTCTTAATTCTCTTTTCCGTGCTTCCTTTTTTTGCTTTCCCAAGTAATCAGGTTGCAAGATCAAGAGGCACGAGCAACAAAATTGAACAGTGAAAATGGAGACTTCTCCCTAGATCCCCATAATTCAGTCTTCAATGAATGAGAATCTTTGCCAGAGGTGAAATTCAACCAGTTCGCACCAGTTCTATAGAACCAGTTATTAGAAGAAATCTTTTGGTTTTTTCCCCTACTTTGCAGGTTAATCCTGTAAAAATTAACTTTACAGGGTTAATCCTGTAAATAAGGCAGTTGTTTCTATCTTAATCTTTATTGCCTTGCTCACAGAAAACTGCCTCTCCCCTTATTACATTGTAATTTTGGTGAAGTTTAATCCTGTGGCCATGCCCACAGAACCAGTAGTAAAAAAAATGAATTTCACCACTGATCTTTGCCACTTTTGTTCCAATGTGAACTGAGGATTTTATGTCTTTATTCCTTTTGTGCATAAATTAAGAGTTTGGTAAGGCTGGATCTTCCCAAACCTACTAATGGTTCTGAAAGCAATTTTAAAAAGTCTTAAAGGACCAAAAAAAAATTGCAGTCCTTGACTTGCAAAGTTTATTTAGTGACCATTCAAAGTTACAATGATACTGAAAAAAGTGACGAATGACCATTTTTTACACTTATGACCATTGCAGTATCCCCATGGTCATGTAAGTTACATTGGATGCTTGACAACTGGTTCTTATTTATGACAGCTGCAGTGTCCCTAAGTAATGTGGTCCTCTTTTGTGACCTTCTGACAAGTCAATGGGAAAGCCAGATTCACTTATCAATGGTGTTACTAATTTAACAACTGCAGTGATTTGCTTAACAAATGAGGCAAAAAAGTCATAAAATAGGGCAAAATTCACTTAACTTTTTCACTTAGCAACATAATTTTGGACTGAATTGTCATCAGTTGAAGACTGCCTGTACACATTGAGATAGCAGACCTGTCCGCCATAAGTCAGGCTTTATATTGAAAATAGTCCACAGTCAGATTCTATTTAAAAATATATATTCATATAGATGCCCTTCATTTCCTTCTTCTGATTTCTTTTTTCAACAGAATTGGGATTCAGTTGCTCTGAATGAGACCTAAATACTAAAAGTAATGTAAATAAGGTTATGTGCTAGGAGGAACTAAGTTTATTGGCCAAAAGATGTCAGATACATTTGGAAATGGTCATTGCTAGCATTAAAGAAAATAGTTGAGAAGGAGTTACCTTCATTATCCTTTGGCCTGACACAAACGTTGTCACTGAAGATCTCATCCACATGGTTCAATATGAACTCTATCACCAACTGTTGGACTCGCACTTCCAAGAAAGCTGCATCTCCATTGCAGCCCTCTGCCTCAATCTCCTTTGATCTAAGCACAATCAGAGAAGCAGTTGGAAGAACAATGAAACATCACGACACCAAGGCACTGCTTGCGAACAAGGGAACTAAATTTCCCAATAAGCCACGTCTGCAATTTAATAGCAAACAACACGGTAATAGCAGCAGAAATTGACCCACAGCCCAACTGTAAACCCTTTTGTTTTGCATTCCTTTCATGCCTTCTCACTTACACTACAGAAATGTATAAATCAACTATACACATTACATGAGTTACATGAAGTACATTTTCAATGGCATAGCGTCTTTTCTATAGAAGATATAAAATAAAAAGGTTGCCATACAGGAGTTGGTTTATGGAAAGATAAGAGGATGAAGTTAGTTCAAAGTACCATTCTATTTTTTATCAATACCAACATGTTATTGTGCAGCAAAATAGAGCCAATCACACACAGAATCTGCACTGCTGACTTCAAAATGCAGGGTAGACAATCGGTTTCAAATTGTCTCTAGACAAATGTTTTAGAAATACCACGCCACAATGGGTGCATCATAGACCAACACTAACAGAGCTAAGCTAAAGCAGATAAATGGTTCACAGACAGATTATTCATCCATTTAGTCCTCCCAAATTCTTCTCAGAAATCAGAGCAATTGGGTGTTAACATATCCTCTACTGGAGTTCATAAAATCTGCTTTGAAACTTAAATACTGCACAAAGGGGACAACTCTTTATAGAGATCCATCAAAGCCTTGGAGAGCCATGAACCTTTCAAGACGCAGCAAAAATCTGCAGGCAGTCTTTAAACACAGCAGTGTGTCTTTCAATGAGCATTTCCTCCCCTTTTCAGAAAGAAAAAAGAAAAAGAGTTTGAATCTGGGAGAACATCTTAAAAGAGAACTTCCACAGGCTACATTCAGCCCATAATTCTTTATTAGTCTATTAGGAGAAAGAAATGATATCAACTTATGGTGGAATCAAGAAATAGCTATTTAGAAGGCCAGCAAAAGAAGAATTAAAATGGATCACAGATCGTCACTGAGAAAAACAGTTTCATGAGTGGAACTTGCATCTCAGAACAATCCTGGTGCAAGAACAATCCTTGTGTAAGCTAAAAGTAATTTCAAGAATAGTCATCCCATTAAAGAGACTCAATTATCCAGATGGGGATTTTTTTTGTACATGGATTAGTGTATTGATTTGCTTAGTTAGCAAAATGTCTTCATTAAACTTTTGTAAAAGGAAGACCAAAATATATGAACAAAGATGAAATACAATATAACCAGTCCCTTCCCTAGATCTCATTAAATCAGGATTTGAAAGAATGTGACAAAAACTCCCATTGATTTCACTGGTTTTTAATCAAACGTTGCAGTGGCAGTTTTTTTTAATAATCCTCCCCCTAAACAGTATCCTTCAGATGTGTAGCCTTCAACACCCATAATTTCTTAAACCTAGGAGGACAGTCAGTCGATATGGTACAATGATTAGAATATCAGATTAAGAACAAGGAATTCCATGTGAAATCTCTCTTCAGTCAAGAAGCCCATCTAATGCTAGCAAAGATTTCTCTAGATGAAATATATTTAACATACTAGCTAATGGACAGTCTTTTATTAAAGGGGTAATTAGTATCAGCTGGAGCTGGGGCATATCAAGGATAATGATCATTATAGCTGCTTTCCTTCTAAAGTAAAAATCAGTTATGAAAGAAGCATTTTCCATCTCATCAGACTCCTTACTCCAGCTGATCCTGTTAAGCATTTTTAAGCTGGCCAAAGTAAAGAATGAACATTCAGTATTGTTGCATGAGATGAAATGGGCGGAGGAGGGGAATGCTTGGTTGTCATTTCAGCTTCCTAAAAGAAGGGTGAGATGAAATGCTATAACTCAACAGGGCACCATTGTTTTATGGCAGACCAGACAAATAAAATAGCACGAGACATAATCAAACATGAAACATATCTCAGCCAACATTATGTCAGCAAAAATAAACAGCATACACAAGCAAGGATTGTTTCAAATTACTTCAAAGAACATTCTGATGAAATTCTTATCTGAGCTGAGCTACTTTAAATCCGCTGCCTAGTGGAAGAAATTTATGTCCCATTTCTGTACCGCAAAGAGCAGAGCCTTAAAGTGCATAGCAAGCACTTTAATATGAATACAAGATATAACATTACAGCAAGCCTCCCTCTACTACATCAGATTATTAAAGATGCAAGGAGGGATGCCCCAGCAATTTCAGAACTCTGCCTAAATACAACAGATCTTAACAACCACTTGCTAAGAGCCATAATGAGCCATTTTCTAGGCAACATTCTGATCATCGGTGTAGCAATTTTACTTAGAGCTGGGACTGTTGCAGTTCAAGTTAATCCACGGGATTTAAGTTATCAATGAGTAGAACCTTCACTTCAAAGCATCAAATGGGAAAGGATGGGAAACATCAGAAAACAATTCAACTTGATGGATTTTGTGTTTGGGTGTTGTTTTTTTTAAAAGTATGCTTTGTGTTTTTCAACACATCAATGTTTAGGCCCAAACAATCTCTCCTCCCTACTCTAACTTCACCCACCTATCCAAAAAGTAGAACCAGATAAATTATTTCTTATCTTGACATGCCAAAGTGTTGCTGAAGAAATTATCTCTGGGCAACACAATCCTTTGTAAAGCTAATGGCTGAAGTGATAGATAAAACTCAGAAGGGATTCCTTCAATAGGATAGCCATGTAAGGAAGGTACAGTTATATTTCATTTTCCCTGGGGATCTATACTTATATAAATAAGTGTAGCTTCCCCACCACCAAACCCCCACTCCTTTCCCAAAAGAAAAAAAAGATGGGTTATGCAGGAGACACAATTAAATTTTGGAGCAGTTCAAGAACTGCAAAGCTGGAGACAAGTTTTACTCTGTATTTTCTGAGGCTCAAACCTGTGACTCTTGCTGATCAGACTAGTATCCTTGAACAAACTCATTTTTAGTAGTAGTTCATATGCAGTATATTGCTGCATGCACACAATGGAAAATTCTAATGAGAAGCTTGTTTCCAAAACTGCATGAAACAAATGGATCTGTGCAATACTGCTTCCATAATCAAATTCATTTCAGTGTATTGCTGCTTGGAGAAGTCCTGTGTCAGATGTCTCCAATACTCTTTATGAATTATTGCTATATCTAATACTAGAAACTTCAGTACAAAAGTGGGTTGTATGTGTGTTTTCCATCTCTTCTTGTGGCTTGCGATGAGGACACCAGATACATCTGACAAATGGGCATGGTCACAGCAAAGACATAAATAGAGTTGGGATTTGGCAGTTTCTTTCCTAAACTAGAGGGGACGTGTCTGAGATTTTTGTTTTCATTTTAATCTATACAAAGCCTATTTTAGGAGTTACAATACCATTTTCATGTCCCATTGAAAAATAGTGTGGAACTATAGCCATTTTTTCAGCAATCATTTTACTATACTTTGACAAAAGCTCAAAAAATATGCTTGGCCTATATTAGTGATTCTCAATCTTTTCTTCACCACAGATCCTCTTCAACAGAGGTGAAATTCAGTCTATAGAACCGGTTATTAGAAGAAATCTCCTTTTGTTTTTTCCCCCACTTTGCTGGGTTAATCCTGTAAAGATTGACTTTACAGGGTTAATCCTGTAAATAAGGCAGTTGTCTCTAGCCTAATCTTTATTGCCTTGCTCACAGAAACTGCATCTCCCCTTATTACACTGTAACTTTGGTGAGGGTGCTTGGTGATGTTTAATCCTGTGGCCATGCCCACAGCACCTGTAGTAAAAAAAAAATTTGAATTTTACCACTGCTTTTTAAATACCTTTTGTGGCCATGGACTCCCAGGACTTAACTCAAGATTTAAATCATAACATTTTCTCAAGGCTTCAAGCCTGTGATGACATCATGCCCCCCCCCCAGGAATCCACGGTCCACAGGTTGAGAACCATTGACCTATTTGATCAGATAATTCACCTTCACACCACTGTTTCTGCTTTTGGTGTCGTGAAACAAATTTTTTATGTATATACATTTTAATGTATATACATTTTATATGTACTCTTGATTAAATATTTTATTAAAATATAAATTTTATAATTTTTCCTGATTTGCAACTTTTTCAGGTATTTCATTTATTTTTTCCATGAAAACATGGTCACTGAACAATGAACACCTCATCAGTTTTTATGGCCATAAAAATGGGAAAACAAAGAACAAATTGCTGAGATTCACCTCCACTATCATATTTGATTTATGCTTCCCCTCCCCATGGCTGGATTTGCCCACAAAGTTCCCATGCACACATCTACTATACATTTCCATTAACTTTCTCAGTATTACCTTTAGGATAAAGCAAAATAGTAAGTGCATTTATCATACCTAAGGAGATTAGGTGCCCACACTAAAGCCAGGTTCCTGGTGTGCATGTTGGTCATGCTGCTGAAGGATGCCAGAAGTGCCAGGTGTTTGCTTAAGTATTCCAAGGTCCTGAAATAAAGTAGTCAAGACAAACCAATAACAAACATGACTATCGCAATGTGCTGAATATGGGGCCATCTGGAAAAGGTACAACTAATATAACATGCAATAGCACAATGCTAATGTCTAAATTAAAGTCACTACCAATTGCCAATTATTGAGCATATTTTAAGGTGACAATGTAAGCTGGATTGGGACTGAATGTGCAATCATTTTGTAGCTAGAGTTATAGCTACAAAGGTTTAAAAAAATAATTTCACTGAAAATTTTAAACACAAGAATAAGACTAGTACAAACTAAATGAGAGCAAAAGAGAAAGGAGAAAAAGAGAAAAATGAAGAAAAAAAGGTGCAAAAAGAAAAAAATCAAAACAAAGAAAAATAATATACAGAAATAGCATCCATGGTAAGGGACTTTCTCTCCTGCCGCCCTCTCCACCCAACACACACACCAAAATTAGATTAGCTCCATCCCTTTTGACATTCTGGAAGACTCTGGAGATTGGCTAAATTATGAGGCCTGGGGCTCCAGTTGATATGCTTAGATGGCTCTATCGCTGAGATACTGTAGCTATTGTTATCCAGTCTTCACCTAAGGGTTTGTACATTTGTTAATTTTATACTATTTATTTCTTAATGTATTTTTTATATTTTTTAAATCTGTGGTTTTTATTCAATTGTTGTGTGCCACCCAGAGTAACTTTTGGTGAGATGGGTGAGTAATCAAATTTCATTAATAATAAATATATGAAAAAAAATCTTAATAGCAGTTACAAGTATAGTTACAAATTGACTTTATGTTGTGACTCCTTTCTTTCTATAATTTCTAGTGTCTAATCATCCAAGCCATAAATAATAAGTTCAGGCTTTCCTTTTATATGCAGAAAGTCCACAAGGATTTCCAGTCACCAATGAATGTAGATATTTTCTTAGTTACACTGGCCTTTGAGTGGCTTGCTAAGATCTATATTCTAGCTAAAAAGTGAAAGAGGCCAAATCAAAGATGTTTAAGAATAGACACTACATTTCATTATTTTTATAAAAAAAATAGTAAATTGCAGCTAATGTGATTACTGCCTATAATTATATTTCCCATCTTATGTCACATTAAACATTAAAAATGTAACACCAATTCCCAGTGGGTTTGGGGGTTGCAGCAGTAAAATTTGGGCCCTGAAGACTTCAATTTCCTCATTATAGTCTGTTACTTTAGTTACTCTCCCCTTCCATTGAAATATTTGTTTTCTTCTTCTTAGTCTTACTTATCTCTACTGGGAGGCATTGGGACCCCACAAACCCACAATGTTCCTCCCACTGAACATCTGAAACTAAAATGAGAAGACACAAAATAGATCTAACCTGGGCTATGTAAAACCTCATCTGAATTATCTTGAAGCCACGTGTAACTGAGGAGCCAGCTGGTTGTGTGATTATCTACAACAATGCTTATACAGCAGAGACTCAAAACAAAAGGCGTTCTATGATTGAAAATATTTTAATTGACAATAAAAGGCTTCCTGGAATGATAGAGACCTGAATACAGTAATAAACATCAGTAATAGATGAGTGAGTAACCATGAAACAAAGGCACTGGAGAAATGTGGCTGGGAAAAAGATGGTTTGGATAGGTGGGGAAGAGAGATGATTAGTCCTGATAATGTAACATCCTGTCTGTTTCATTAAAAAAATATATTTAAAAAATATGGCTAAGTTGAGCACTTATTTGATTAATGGACTATTCAGTCTTTCAACTAAATAAATACAGGGAAAGGACAATATTCAGCAACCTCAGCATAAAGGATATTTTTCTGATGTTACCTGCCTGCAACCCACAATAATTACTAAGTTTTCCCTTTTACCTATAATGCGATGGTGGAAGTTCCTGGATAACATTTTGAATCTGGGCCAACCGCTCATTCTCAGGGAAACACGAGACTGCTTCCTGCAAAGACATCAACAAAAAGAAATAAAAAGTATTCAGTTAGTTCACAACCATTTCTTGATAATTCTGTCCACAATATCATTACCAAATTGATGCACAAAATAAACAAACATGGAAACAATACTGACTGCAGAAACCAAGGAAAACCAGCAGCAGCCTCCCACCAAGTTGTGACCGTAAAATAATCATAATACTTATTAGGAAACAATGACATTTGGAGAATTAAAATTTTTTGTCTGATATTGATTGTCGTATTACAAGGAGATTAAGTAATTGCATTAAAAATAGATCTGCCAAGTACTAGTATAGTACTGCCAAGTACTATACAAATCTTTCAATTCAGTGGTGATTTATCAATTGGTATATTTGAGAAGGACATTGTTTTCCTCATGATCGTATTATGAATGGCAAAGAGTCACCGCCTCAGTCAGTTTTTTCCACAAACTGGCACTTCCAGATTACATGGGACCATTGAACACAATGCTGGCTAGAAAGTATTTTAAAAATACCAGCTATAGTAGGACAAACAAAACAGCTTCATTTTATTTGTCCATTTATTCATAACATCCTGAATTGGCTCTCTTGACGACTGAAGCAAGAGACCTTATTATTATTATCTGGTATGTCAAAGACTGGAAATGAATCTTCTACATGTACAGCATACGACCTTCAAGAACTGAACAGAAATATTCATCTTTGGGCTCCAAAATCTGTTTTGGAACAGAAATCTGTTCCCATCACTAATATATCCATTTGAAACTGGTGATTTTCCACCTCTGGTCATGATCTCTGTTCACAGATGATAATTACCAATTCTCCCTGCAGGTGCAATTTGCATTTAAAAGAAGGTGTACTATAAGTTTGGCTTAGAGTTGTACTTTTGGCAGGCTTCCTGAGAGAAGAAAATGCATATTCATACACAGTCAGAGGGCAGCCACTCCTGAAGGCATGCCATTTTGGACTATCTATGATTAGAGGTCAAACATGCAACTCAGAGCTGCTTGGGAGTAACCTTCACCCATTCTGTTGCAGACAAATATTTTGGGGTTACTCATTAAGTTCGCCTACCAAATTAGCACCACAATTGCAAGACAGTAATGCAAAAATTTTACTACAGGTTAATGATTCCCCAAAATCTGTATTGATAAGAATAGAAGATGATGATGGCTGCTTAAATTGAAACTCCTTGAAACTCCTTTAAATTAGAAACAGGCTGACCAGAAGTAGACAATTCAGTCTAGAATTTTATTTCCTGAGATAAAATCTTTATCAATTTCATTTTAAAATTCTAATATATCTGTTTAAAAGACAAGGACGAACCAGGAAGAAAGGGAAAAATCACCATCAAAAATAAATGCATTATTTTAGAATTACAGAAAGAAAAACACTGACATTCCTATTATCTGTATGTTGAATGAGCAATCCAATAAAGAGTGCTGGGACATGTGGGAACATAAGACTATGCTGCATTAAACATTAACTATCATAATTAAGTGCCTGCATAGAGGTTGTATGGTTTGCACTGCATTATATTGCATATACATACAATAATGAGCACCTTAGGAATGTAAGTATAAAATCTGACAAGACCTAGTATATTCTGCTTGCACCAAAGGACCATAAAATTAATTATTTAAGGTATCAAAGCTTTCATATTGCTCTCACAGGAGCAGAATAAGTAAAGTCCATACTGTTCGATGCCACTTTATAGGCAGAATAAAAAGAGATGAATAGCAATTCAGCTAAGACCATTGTGATGTGGGGACCAGTTGTGGCAGATATGAAAAATAGGTAGATCAGGCTGAAGAAAACTTTTTAAATGAAAGGCTACTGCATTGACAGTAAGTGTTGAACTTTTGTTTCTAGCCTCTGCACTGTGCTTATGTATTTTTTACTTTTGTAAACAGTGTTTTATGAGGTACAGGAATTAATCTTGAGAAATCTCAAAACTTGATTGACAGAACAGCAAAGAGGCAAATGTATGCTGTGTACACCTCTTGTTAGTTAAACAATGATAAATGGTCCCTAAAAAGAGAGAAAGCTTACCTAGGGGATAGCATTAGGAAGGAACATAATTTAATGGGAGAAATGTAAAGATATAAATATAGGAAGGGGAAATTGGTTTGATACAGAAATATGTATATAAAGGATCTGGATCACCCTCTTGACCACAACTTAAAATTGAGCAACATGTATGATCTAGCTGCTTAAAATGTAAATTCGCCCTTGAGTTGGATTAGCATATTCACAGAATCCAGATCCTGGCAATAATTGTTCTACTCTACCCAGTTCTGATGTTATTTAGGAATGTTATTTAGGATTTTGTGACCAGGTCTGGGCATCATCATTTAAAAAAAAATGATAAATTGAAGTAAGTTCAGAAGAAGGTTACCAATATGGCAAGGGGGTCTGGAAATCAAGCCCTATAAAAATAGAAGAAAGACTGAGATATGTTTAGTCTACAGATAAAAGAGATGTAATAGCAGTCATTGAATATCTGAAGAATAATCCCCCAAACATAATTAAATCAAAGTTCAACTAAAAAGATGTCTATGAACAATAAAGGCTCTCAATGACCTTAAGTATTCAACTACAAAGTATTCAATAATGCAGAGGATAAGTTATATAGTTGGAACATCTGTTCAATTTTTCTGGAATCCCTACTTCTTGGAAATTCCAGATTTTAATCAGGGATAATGGAAACATGGAAAATCCCATTCCTTTCTTGTCTTGGTCCACAGCTTTTCAAGAATTTTGTTCCTTGTTTCAAAAACAATTATTTATTTTTTTCCAGCAGAAGGAGCTGAAAAAGTGACCTAGTACATGATATGCACTTGAGGGAAAATGCATTGGAATACAGTCTTGCAGAAAACCTATATTCTGTTTAAATTATGCAGATAGCATAAGAACAACTTTTATAAGAGATGTTGTCAACTGATTTTTGTAAAGATTACTCATACTCATTATCATCATTATCACATCATAGATATCATTTAGCATATATCATTTGCTATCATTTCTCAATTAAGTTCACCTTTACTTTTCCAGAAATATAAATAAGCTCTATTTTTTATTTTGAATGTTTGAATTATTTCTACCATTTATGTGTAAAATGATGGTGCACTGTAAGTCAAGATTTATGCAGCTGCAGACCAATAGTCAAAACAGCATTGAGCAGAATACCCACGAACAAAAATATTCAAAAAGGACTTTTGACTCAGATTGCTTGCTGTGTGTGCTATGTACTGGGAAAGAACATGCTGTAATACTTTTTCAAAAGCCATTACATGCAAAATAGATTTACTGCACTTTTTAAATAGGCTCAAATCACATTCTAATATGAACTGACCTCATTCATATTTCTCAAATTAAAATGAGAACCAGAAAATAATTACCCTTCTCCAAACTGTGTGATATATTTCTTCAAATAAATACTATGCACAAAATTTCATATACTATAAAATTATGTGCTATGAAAATGCATATTTGTATGTACACGCACTCACACACTCACACATATACAAAGCCATGTAAAAATAATGTGCACATTTAATTAGTATGTAATTAACTTTTGTTTGGAAAAAAAGAAAACCTACGATTACCTTTACAGAAAATCATTTTTATGATGTTTCTGTTATTCATAAGATATACTTATGCAGTAGTAGTCCAAATCTATGCTGTCACGATTCAAACCCCATTTCTTTTGTATGTACATCAACATTACATATGTACAAAAAGGATGGGAGTTGGGCTACAGTTCCATATTCACCATTTTGCAAATGTTGCCTTCCTACAAGTGGATGGCCATGGTCTTCAAAGCTAATAGGTACCCTTCTTCCAGGTGATGCCATGTGAGGCAGATGACCATCTGTTGAAACTACCTGTTTTCCTTGATAGCACCTCCTCTGCTTTTACATGGGTCACAAAAGTAAATGCATCATCACAAACTAGCATACAATTCAGTCTGGCACTCTCTCAAAGAAACAACTCTATCTGAAACATCAATCAAAATAGAGCCGGAAGGGACAGTGGAGGTCTTCTAGACCAACCCCCTGCTCAAGCAAAAATGCCTTCTTAAAAAACATCCAGTGATGAAGCAACCACAACTTCTGACAGCAACCTGTTCCACTAGTTAATTGTTCTCACTGTTAGGCAGTTTCTCCTTAATTCCAGGTTGCTTCTATCCTTGATTAGTTTCCACCCGTTGTTTTTGTCCTTCCGTCTGGTGCTTTGGAAAATAAGTTGACGCCCCCCCTCCTCTTTGTGGCAGCCTGTCAAATACTGGAATACTGCTGTCATGCCCCCCCTCCTTTTTTCTAGACTAGAAACCCTCAACACTGGCAACAATCTAATTTCTAAGGAAAAATCAGTTTCACAGTTGTGGTTGTCAATCCTATGAATCCATCCTTCCTCTAGTAATTGGATGATCCCTAAATCAGACTATTTCTGATATTTGATGTTACAGAAACAAAAATAAAGGGAGAGGCATTCCTAGAGGTTATCCAAATCCTGAACCATTTACAGCTTTATATATTCCTCTGCATTGAGGTTCATCAGAGCCAACTATGCAGCTCATTAAGAATTTATATTAAGTGGCCTTGCATTAATGAAGTACTGTAGTCTACAAGTTTGTATCTGCCTTTGGCACAGATGGCAAACTCTGAACCATCTTCAACAGCAGCTACACACAGAGTATATCTCAGAAATTTAGGAGATTATGAAGCATGGATTACTATGGAGACACCATTCCTATACTGTACATCTCATAAATTCCACAATTCCTCTGCAAGATGATACACACAGACTGGAAAGTTGTCATAAGATTGACAAATCTCCCGGACTGCATAAATTTTTGAGTAGAGTATCCTAAAAGAAACTCCTCTTATTCAAACAAATGAAGTTTTGCATAAACAACAGCCAATCAGAATAGAGCTGGAAGGGACCTTGGAGGTCTTCTAGTCCAACTCCCTGCTTAAGCTTATACCATTTCAGACAAGTGACTGTCCAGTCTCTTCTTAAAAACCTCCAGTGATGAAGTACCCACAACTTCTGACGGCAAGCTGTTTAATTGTTCTCACTGTTAGGAAGTTTCTCCTTAATCTGATGTTCCTTCTCTCCTTGATTAGTTTCCATCCATTGTTTCCTGTACTAATCTCTGGTGCTTTGGAAAATACATTAATCCTCTCCTCTTTGTGCCAACCTCTCAGATACTGAAATACTGTTATTGTGGTCCCCTTAGTCATTCTTTTCTCTAGGCCACCAAAACCCAAATCCTGCAACCATTCTTCATATGTTTTAGTTTCCAAGGTTTTAATTATTTTAGCTGCTCTTCTTTGCACTTTTTCCAAAGTCTCAACATCTTTTTTGTACTGTGGTGACCAAAACTGGATGCACTATTCCAGGTGTGGTTTTACTAAATATTAAAAAGTAGAATTCAACTCATTGCTTGGCTTTAGCCTTAGAGTAACAATCTAAGGACTGTAACCCCCCCACTTTTTTTTATTAAAGAAAAAGTCAGGGAAAGAATAAAGAATTAAGTAAGGCAAAGATTAAAACTATTGTATATATGTTTAATTTACATGTAATATTTTTTATTTCCATATACTTAAAAAGTTCCCTCCAAATTGCCATGTTGCAAAAAAATGGGAAATCCTGGGCTACATTATTCTTATTTTGTTGTTTTGGACTAAATAAAGACAAATGCATTTAACCTAGATTCAAATTAAAGTCTGGGAGCAGGCACAGGATGAAACTCAAACTTTTTGTGGAAACCCAGGAATTTTCTTTTTCTTGTTACCACACAAAAATGGAATGGATTGTAAAACTGCAGTAACTCCTTTCATCTACAATGAAAATAAAATATGGAACAGGAACATCTCACCGTGAATTTCTTGTAAAGTTCATATGTGAGAAGAGGATTTGGCAGTTCTCTAAAGTATAACTTGCAAAGTGATCCAACACAGTGAATATCTTGTCGGTAAACTTCCCTAGTCAGGTCTGGACATTGATCTGAGCCAAACTCTTGCCTGCAACAACAGAGAAGGGGACATAATGGGGGGTTAATGAATAGAATGAGATAGAAACAAAATCTATGTCTTCATTTTACAACAAAAAGGTATTCTGATTTAATAGCAAAGATCTGATCATATAATACTGTAATTCAGCCATGGAAAACCTGTTTAGGACCTGGAATCACCATGGAAACCTTATTGTAATCTTGAAAACTACATGGATTCTGCATATTCTAGTTTCAGATACTGTAATTAGTATGGTATAAATGCCACTTACATGAAGACAATCCATTATAAGCCACTGTTGAACTACTCGCCATAATTTCAAAATCTGCCTGGGGCAAGATTCATAGATAGCTACAACACACATACATATATAGAAGGAAATAAGCCTTCCAACTTTTGTACCCCCCACCACCATGTAAAAAAGTATTTGAAAAAGAATGGAATTTATTTATGTGGATAAAAGATCAAGAATCCATTGCTTGACACCAATAAATCAAACAAAAATAAAAAAATAAAAAAATTACGTGAGCTTTGAAAAACTAGAATTGGGAGAATTAAATGGCTTTCAAAACACCTGAACATGATCCAAATGTCATTTGCAAACAGTGACAATTATAATGTTTGATAGAATATCAACATTTCCCCCTACAGGTTTGAGTTCTTTCCTTATAGAGGACAGTTATGAATCAGTACTGTATGTTTTAGGACCATCTCCCAAAAACTTCAGTATCTTGGCTGTCCCAGGAAGCACTTTTAATGATGGACGGTGGTGGTATTCAGCCTGATCGCACCTGGTTGCACCAATTCTAGCAAACCAGTACTGGCTATGAGCATTTGTCCACCCCTCCCGCTCTTTCCTGTTCTATATCCCCCTTTATTTCTTTCTAGCTCAGCTGAATTGTATGGAACAGCTATTTTCCGTGCCGCTGCAGCTTTCTACTCACCTGTGCTGCCTCAGGTAAGCTTAATAGTTTCTGTTTTGAAGCCGCACAAAGTGCGTGCTCACCAAACCGGTAGTAAAACCGGTTGAATCCCACCACTGATGATGGTTCAAACAACATCTGGATCTGAAAGCCCAACAAGATGCTCTTCCTAAGAATGTTTCTTGAGCAGTCAAACTCCTCTTTGAAAAGCAGCAAAATATTTACACCTTATAACTGTCCTCAATCTCCAAAGGATATTAACTTTAACACACTGCACTGTACTTCCCACAGCAGTCTTAGAGGGTCGATATATTTAAAAAAATCCATATGAGCTGAGATTGTGCCCTGTGGACAAGGGGCTATTAAAACTCTCTTCACATTCTATTCTATTGTACCTTCTTTAAGGACTCACAGACCCATCTCACAACACCTCACCTGATAAAATACCTGGGAAACACCAGTCTTTTTAAAATGTTCAATTACAGTTATTGGATCATACAGTAGCTAAATTTTGTTTTACTTTCTGCAAAATTCAGTTGACTTTGTCCACTGACAATCTACTACCAGTTGGTAAATATTAGCTTGTCTTTTTTAATTTAATTTAATCTTATTTTATTTTTTAATACTTATTTGTAATGTTTGTCTATGATCATAATAAAATTACTACAACTATTGGGGGCAATATCAATATGGCATACAGCTTGAAGAATCACTTCTCATTTATATTACCTGACAGGAGTTGAACATTCCAGGTTCCATTAAATTAAGCAATGTCATTTTAGAAGATTCCAGAAACCTGTATTTTCTGTGCTGTGCCTCCTGAACACCATTACTCCATATGGCCTCAACTTCACTGACTAGTAAGAGAGTGTCAAGGGTCTGGCTATTTCAATAAATTTTGGGTTAAATGTGAACCCATTGTATTTTATATGGATATCATTCTTCCCCTGATATTAGCCTTCTGTATTTTATTTTTCTATTGCTTTACTCCTGATGAACTGTCCCAGATTCATTCATGGAGTAAATAGTCTTAGAAATTAATTAAATAAATTAAACTAAACTACATTCAAATGTTTACGTAGTTTAAATCACTTAGGTCATTGAAAACTCCCATATAATGACACTGAAGATGTTTCTGAATTTATTTTATAACCTACCATATATATTCTAATGCTATATTTTTAAATAAAAATCAAGGTCCAATCCATATGTATATATTTATAGCCCCTTCATGAAAAACAAAATGTGCTTAACGTAGATTCATTTTTGTTACCTCAGTTTCTGAATGTTGGATGTCACACCAGAAAGCCGATAGATTCCATCCACAATTCCATGAGTCTCAATGAACTCTGCACAGTTCTTCAGTACTATAGGAACTACAAGAAGAAAAGGAGTTAAACATATTATTAATATTATTTTACTAAAAATAACTGATGATGAATAAAGAGTATACAGTTGTGATGCAACTATGAATCAAAATAATTGCTAGATAAAAAGCAAAATAAACTCCCTGTTCTAAGGATATGTATGGCAGAGAGAAACATATATATGGTTATACTTTGTAAAATGGAACAATATCTTAAATGGGGTTTTTTTGCCAGCTTTTCTCTAGACAGAGGTCTGAGGAAAATATAGAATTTTTTCTTATAATTTTTTAATATATATATACAATAGAGAAATATACGAGAAGTAGAAAAATGATCTAGGTTTGGCAATACACCAAAAAACAACCCCTAATACCTGAAAGAATGAGAAAATCTCATTCAATACAAACGCCAAATACTTACATAAAGATAAAAAGAAGGGATCAAAAGAACTAGCTCAGATTCAGAGAATGAGGCTGATTTTAGAATATCTTTTTAATGTGGAAAAATGTCCTTTCTGTCTCATCGCCTTCTTTTAGCCTTTTTCTGAAATATAATACGTTTTATAGGACAGTGTTTCTCAAATTTGCCAACTTCCAGAAGTGTGGATTTCCACTCTGAGAATTCTCTAGTCAATCATGTCCATTATGATCAAAAACTTTTATTTTAAACTGATGTTTTTCATTTTGTTTTTCATGTTAACTTCTGCCTGCCTACTTATCATACATAAGCAAAATTACAGGGATGCCATTTTCTTTATTATTATTATTCAGCAGCTGGTAGCCATAGTTACAGCAAAAATTAGGATAGTTAAAGTAACTTCAATTGATTCATTTCTCATTATTATGTTAATCAACTTATATATTTCATTTCTATACAATACATCAGAATTTCATAAGCAAAGCTAGTTATCATATCATATTTTAAATAACAAAGTGACCACTTATTTGTAAAGGATGCTAAAAATAAACAATATTTGTATCATAATTTCTCACTGTTTTCCTATTTCCTATTTTTCTTTTTTAAAACCCACACTATTTGCAAGAAATAATTGCTCTGAGATTTCTAAAATGTTTTATCTCTAGTTATCTCACATTGAGGAGAGCAGGTTTTTTTTTACAAGATAGTCTGTAGTCATGTTTTACAGTAGTGGTCTCAAGCGCTTATTCCATTCTTTTCAATTTTATTTCTATTTTATGGTTTCAGCATAAATATGGTGAAATATATTTGTTCATAATTAAATAAACAAATTGCCTTATAGGAAAAACTCAGGTCTAGCTCAAGTAAAAGATATACTTCAATGGATAAATATGATTGCTTAAATAATTATTTCATCATATTAAAATTTGACCAATTAATACAATTGTGCAAGTTTCTATAAATTAAAGTTTTCCAGAAAACGTATCATGATAATAGATGAATTAATGCTTTGAATGCATAGATGAATTTTCACATTAAGAAAGATATTTACATTCATTTCCAGATTACTCTGCCATGTTATTCCTGTTATTTAAAAAAAAGCAAAAAATAAATATTGAAACTTTTAGCAACGTTACTAGATTTCTGGCCTTGCATGCACATGAAGGTAATTTATGATTTGTCTTATCAATATAATATCTGCAAAATGTACATGCTGGTTCAGTATAAAAAAAAACCTAAACCATAGTTTAATCTCCATTTCGGAACAAAACAGAAATAGCCGCATTTATATAATACATTATTCCCTATGGCAAGGTTTTTAAACCGCAATGGCTATATTCAGACAATACGGTACAAACAAGAAAACCATATTTTGACTAAGTGTCATGTGCATAACCTGCTATTAAGCTATGATCTATAAACACTGTAATTCTCTTAGCATGCTAAACTAAAGCTGAACAAGTTGCCCTCTAGTTTAATGATACATGTGAATCCATTCTGCATCTTGCAGGACAGATCTATTATCATGGAGGATTTATGTGTAAAACCACACAGATTGTAAAACACAGATGTGTTTTACAGATGTGTAAAACCACCCATAAACAAGGTCCATGTTGTGATGCAGCCCTGCAAATATGGCTTAAAATATGATATTGTGTGAAAAGTTTTTGTATTCATACAGTTTATGCCATGTGGCTAAAAAGGATATTTTTTCACATCTTTACTATGCTAAATGAATATACCTCAAATGTAAATAATCTGAATATTTAGAAACCTTGATTTGTTGGTAAACTGTAACTCATAGACATCTATACAGTACATGGAAATAACAAAACCTGGAACTTGGGAATTTCTGGCATATGTCAGGATGCAGATACATAAGTGTGGGATTTGTGCTGTAGAAAGTTAGCACCACCCTTCACCTAGATTAGAAGAATGAGATATTTTTAGGAAATATTAAAAAGGCAGAATATTATATTTCCCTAAAGGGAGAAATGGAGAAATATGCTCTTGGAAAGCAACCCCCACCTTTCTTAATAGCCCTCAGCTGATGTCAGCACTTAAGAGATAAAGAGCTTATTGAGATCTAGGTAGCTTTATTCATAGGCAAAAATTCCCTGCAGCAAGGTCTGATTAGTCCTCAGCCACAATAGGAATTGCCCAACAAGCCCCTTCATTGTATCAGCCCAAACTTCAACCAAATTTAGCTCAGACTAACTCCTAGGATTTGTACATGGCACCATTGGATTCTGACAACAGCCAATAAAATACATGTTCTTGCACAGGAAGTTCAAATCCAAAGCCCAAGAGCAGGTAGAAATAACCCCCATTCCAGTGGTGGAATTCAAATATTTTTACTACCGGTTCTGTGGGTGTGGCTTGGTGGGCATGGCTGGAGGTCATGTGACTGGGTGGGCAGTTTCTGTAAGCAGGGCAATAAAGATTGGGCTAGAAACACCAGAATGTTTCTTTCCTGCCTTCCTTACAGGATTAACCCTTTAAAGTGGAAAAAAATAAAAGGAGATTTCTTCTAACAATCGGTTCTCCGAACTGCTTAGAAAATTTACTACCGGTTTTAGCGAGCCTGCTAGAACCTGCTGAATTTCAACTCTGCCCCATTTCCCCTCCAAGTGTCAGCTGCATCAGAACCATGTTCTTGATGGTTCTGCTTCATAATTAAACAATCTTTCCAAGCAGCCTCCATGTTTCCAGTGTCTTTCTCCCAGCTTTGAACTGAACCAGATGGATATTTCTTCCAACAGTGTCATGGCATCATCATACAGATTTCATTATTTTGACATATTTTAATCTCAGTTTGCTGTGGACTCATGTCTAAAATTCTTAAGATATGATATGATCTTCTTATTTCTGGCCTGAATAAACAATGGTGATACCTTAATTTTGGAGAAGATAAGATTGTTTCAGATTAACAGTTTAGAAATCTCATTAAACATGTTCCATTCAATGACAGGATATGTCTGATCTCCATAAAACCGTCATCAGTATAATGTAGGTCCCAAGAAAACAAAATATTTCAAATTTTGAAATTTGTAAATCATCGTTAGGAACTTTTTAATGGTGAACTGCTTAACAATAGGAATAAGAATTACATCTAATAGTGAAATCTACCTTCTGGTATGCAGAATATGCAAATACAAGAAGAGAGAAAGACATGTAAACATTGCCTGGATTTTCCAGAATAAAAATTAAATCTGAAAAAAAATCTTGTTTTCTCTTGTTCTATTTTCTTCCAAAGTGACCAGAAATACCACAAATCAGATTGTGTAGCTTTTTTTTCTCCTTGTCTTACTTCAGTCATTTAATTGGTAATGAAATCTGGCATTCAACCCTATATTTGCAGCAGCACGATAGTGAGCTTCTCCCTTTTTTTTTTTTTTTTGCTGATGATTTCCTGCTGTTCTCATCCTTCATCCTGAACTCTTCTACACCAGAACAGCCTGCTTCTTATGACTAAAGTGTGGGTTTTGTGATGTCAAGAAACGTTCACCAGACACTTGTGACCAGAGGTGAAATTCAGCAGGTTCTAGCAGGTTCGCTAGAACCGGTAGTAAATTTTCTAAGCCGTTCGGAGAACTGGTTATTAGAAGAAATTTCCTTTTGTTTTTTTCCACTTTACAGAATTAATCCTGTAAGGAAGGCAGGAAAGAAACATTTTGGTGTTGTTTCTAACCTAATCTTTATTGCCCTGCTTATAGAAACTGCCCACCCAGTCACACAATCCCCTCAGCCACGCCCACCAAGCCATGCCCACAGAACCGATAGTAAAAAAATTTGAATTCCACCACTGCTTGTGACCAAAAACTATAAACTTAACCTCAACTTCCAAGGATCAAAGAGCTATGCATCAATTTTCTGCAAATCCAAACTTCTTAATGAATTGACTGCATGAAAGCAGAGGACAAAAATTTTCTTTTGCAGTAATGACAAAATCCAGAAATACTTTTAGTTCTCTGACTCAGTGTTAGCAGGAGCTGGGGTTAAGATAGTAATCATAGCACACTAAGTACTGAGATAATTTTCTCTTAAATTATTGTCTACAACAGTTCTTAGTGGAAAAGAATCACAACATTAATGGGAGAGAGGGGGAGGGAGGGAGGGAATATATATTAAATTTTGGAATAATTTTCTTTGTTTCCAACAACATGTACAAAGTACTGAAACTTCAGAAAACAAACTAGTTTTGCATTCTTCATTGGACAGTAGACAAGACTAAAAAAGGGAGGGGAAGCTGTTATGTGTGAGGAAAAAAGGGGCATGACTGAATTTCCCAATCTATTTATGTCTGTAATTGAAACCATTCCGGAGACTTAGAAGTTGGGAGAGGGAATTTGTGTCACAAAGTTTTTGCTAGTTTTGCCAGGAAGGGAAAAGGTCCTCGTATTACAACTACAATGGAAACCAGATGAGGAATAAAGAGAGAATGTAGGCCCGAAATATTACTTGAGTGAAAAAACAACTCACAACTAACATATTAAGACAACAAAGCTTTAAAAAAATCCCTTAAAGTGGTAGGATGTCAAGGAAATGTTAGCCAATTGTATATATCTAGAAAAAGCACTATATTTTCTGTAGAGTTTTCTGGATACTTTCTGTTCTAATCAATGTTTTGGAAATTTTATATAACCGGCCTTCAAATTTCCCAAGCTTTAGGGTTTTCACATTATCTGCTCACTGAAGCATTATCTTCATAACTGGTACTTTAAGTAGGCAATCTAGTTTTACTTTACTTTATTTTACTTTACCTAGTCCATCACAACCTGGTTTGGGAATAGCACCATGCAAAACAGACAAACACTACAGAGGGTGGTACGCTCAGCTGAGCGCA
>JAEANM010002047.1:0-25626 GCA_017656035.1 Myanophis thanlyinensis
TGACAGGAGCCGTGGCGGAGTCCATCTATATGAGGTAAGAACAATAGAATAAAATGTTAAATCCTACCACCACTAGGCCACTGCCGAGTACACCAGGCCTCCCAAGCCACAACACAGGTCAGAGCCTGGCCTAAAAGTACTCCCCCAGATGATGCCAGTTATATCCTGGTAACAGGCCAATATAGGCCCTCTGCCCCCTGATCATTCAGATACCAACGGGGCAGGCCCTCCGGGCCTAATTAAAAGGAACAAAAAAAACCCGGCCGGAAAGATCCTGAAATGCCTTGGGGCCTTGCAAAATGGCGGCCGGCTGTCCCTGCACCCGGATAGTGTCCAAGATGGCGGGCGTTCACTCGTGGGCCCCCTTCCGCGCCGATCCAGGTCCGAAGAGAGGGGGCTGCCTCCTAAATTGCCCCCCCGAACGTGTCCTTTGCCGCCCGTAGGCCGCCCGTAGCTCCAAATCCCCGTTCAGAACGGGCCCTTTATTTGGATTGCTTTGGCGGCTCTTCCAGAAAGTGTCCACACCCCCCAAACTCTCCTTAAGACGCCCGCTGCCTCGGAGGGGCCTTGGGCCAAGCCGAAGGCACCGTGACTCGGGAGTGCCACGGTCCTCGTTCCCTTGCCCTTGCCGGATTTCCGGCCTCAGAGCCTACGCCGTCATAGCGAACGGCCCGAGAACAGCCTCTGCCGCCGAGGCCCGGCTATACTGATCCAATCGCAACGTGATGCAGCAAGCTGAACGGTTGCGATTCTCAACTCCCCGTGAATGAGATCAGGCACATAACAAGGCAATCGGAGAGGGGCTTCCACGACTCTTTCCCCCCCCCCCCGCACCTCGGAAGCGGTGGCAGGTAACATTCCCCGAGCGTTTCAATGGAAAGGCGTTTTTTGCAAGGGGACTACCCGAGCCCCAGACGGCCCTTCATACGAGGGAGCCTGTATCGCCCACAATCGCTCGAATAAATTAAAAGGGAACGAAATAATTAAAGTGAAAAGGCTTTGGAAATATTCTGTCTTCACTTACAGTTTACTTTTAGAAAACAACCCTGAATTTCCAGATAAAAGTTGAAGTTGTCGGATCTATGCTGACTGAGTAGGAACTGGGTCAGGAGGGCGGGCCTGGCCCTTTTATACTTCCACTCAGTCACATGGATCTATGAATGACGGGGTAATATCCCAATCAATGGATTGACTCTTCAGCTCAGACGGGGAAAGAAACAATAATGGAAGATTGTAAAAAAAGTTTTTTAATAATAATATTGATAAAGTTATAGATACAAGAATGGAACATATGTAAAACTTCTATGAAGGAATAATTTATTCTGCATAATAGTAAATTAAAAAACAAAACCACAAGACAAAAACATAAATAATTTTACAAATAAAAGAAGAATTAAAGAAATTCTTATGTTGCAATCTCCTGGGTCGTTTGTTGAGTTGTGGTCTCTCAGCACAAGACCCAGGATATCACAACAATAGAACTCGCAAGGTCACCACACAGCCCATTACAACACAGGAGGCTGACAGACACACAGCCAATACCTCAGCCACATATGATCTTACAAAAAAGCCAACCAATCTGCAAACATCAAGCCCAGCACACCAACCCCCACCACCAATATTTATAAAGAGAGGGCAACTCCGATCATGCTTTGCTCGGACTAGCACAAAACCAAAAACACCAGCCTGAAGATGGCGAGTGGGACCTCACCAAAATGGGAAAAGACCCGAACACACCTAGACCTAGATAGATAGATAGATAGATAGATAGATAGAGCGAGCTTAGGCTACCTATTAGTGCATCCTGAGCACAAAGCTACAGATTTTTTAGGCAATGGCAATGGCAATGCCTACCCTCAAATCCAGCTGCCATTTCTAGGGGATTCACAATGTTAAAAAGATTCCCATAGAACACTTTTGATTGTTGAGTGACAAAAAAGTGAGCAGAAAAAGTTAGCTTCATTCCACATATTACAGTTTAAGAGCATGCACTAACTCCTGATATCTCTATTCAGCTGCATAGCCAAAGACATACCTTAGATGTGTATGTATTTCTGTATACAGGTGTAAGCTCTTCAAACATGGTAGGTAGTTATTCAATTCTCTTGAGAAATGTCAAACTGAGGATCTTAACTCTTGTGCATTCCTCAGAAATGATTGAAATTTGGGCAAGTTAACATTAATGGGACAGAATTCACTCTTGGTTATTTAAAATTTTAAATTGTTTTAGTCTGTAGTAATTTTAAATTTAATTCATTTTAATTGATTTTAATGCTAAATTTAACCTCTAATTTTTAATTTGTATCAGCTCTATATAATTATTTTAATTGGTTTTTTAGATTGTTATGTATGTGTTTTTATCTGCTGTGCACCGCCCCGAGTCCATTGGGAGAGGGGGTGGTATATAAATCTTGATAAATTAAATTAAAATTGGTTAGAATTTGAGTAATTCAACCAAGTTTTCTGAGATACAGGAATATTTATTAGAAAAATAGGGAAGAAGTAATCTATTTCCTAATTACATTTACTCCCTACTACCTTTTAATCACAGACAGTGGAGGTGGGGTGAGATAAGGAGAGATTTGCATGGAGAAAATACTAAAATTTTCCTCTCTACTTTTTGGGATAACTCTTGATTGAAAGTGTATCAGCGCCTTACAACAGGACCTACCTATTCCTGATACTAATATATTGAGCAGACTGGAAAATCCTATTCATACATCTTGTATAAATGTTTGATATCTCTGTCTACAACCTCCTACTTCAGGAACTACATTCTGGGAGGTGGATCAAGGGAGCAGCGCTGCCTACCATATTATTTTTCCTCATATGAAGACATCATTATGTAATTACCACAATGAAATCTTATGGTTTAGATTATGTTCAATTTGTACATAAAGTGAGTATGTTATTTGAAGCTAGTCTACAGCAGTAGCACGTTCCTTACCCACCCAAATTATCCCCACAATATAAACAATCTTAGCAGGAAAGATCTAAAAATAGATCCTCTCTGTAAAGCTTTGGTTAATTCTTTGAAATGGCAGCTGTTCTCATTAAGTGCTCACTTACAAGAACTATTCTGTATTTTTCAATTGTGAACCCTTATCAAAAGAACTGTTCTAGGCAGTGGAGTGATAGGACTGGATTATTTACCATAAATAACAATAAAACTTCTTTTGAAGTTTTGAAGTTAAAGTTCGGCTGTAAGGCTAGGTGCTTTTTCTTCGCTTGTACCAAATAGTGGTAATCAACACAATCTCATTTTTTTTCTCTGGAAATAGAAATCCATTTCCCAATGTACCAAAATCACTGCTGAAAATATGTTTTTCCATTCATCTTGCAATAGAGGCATTGTTAAATGGAGTACCTGACGGAAGCCATTAGAATCCATATACTTTGGATTTTTACTGCATCTCTGTTAGACATATTGAATTGTACAACATTCTCTTGCTGCATTTATTTGCAATAACTTCCCTTTTTTTTAGATGTCAGCCATCCAATAAAGTTCAGGAGATCAAAGAAAGCCAAAGGTGATTAAGTAAGATGGACAAAGTGAATACTTCAATCATTTTTAAGGTATGATGCAATTAGCTAGAACTGAAAAGAACATAAAAATTTGATGCATTGAAATGTGTCTTTCTGAAATGTATTTGGAATTCAGAGCACGCTTCTCTACCAAAAACAAATGGACTTCTTCATAAATGATGCAAAACAAAGACATTTTCAATTTGCGAATAAAATGGAGGCATGGCTGGCATACAAATTGCAAAAAGAAAAAGGGGTGTTATAGAGACAAGTGAATTCTGTAATTGCAGATAATGTTCATATGTTCATATGATGTTAGAATTCATATCAATAATTCTAACATCATACTCATTATACAAAGGTCAAGAAATTTCTTCAGAAAAAGTGGAAGAATACTTGCCAAAACAATTGGCAATTGGAACAATTGAATTTCTTCCAACAAAGTACTGAAACCAAGATAAACCATTCTAGCTATACTGTTAAAATGAATTGAAATATCAAATAACATAGCTTGAGTGCATTTGCTCAAATTGTTTTCAGACAATTTAACAAATTTACGCAGACTATTAAAATTTAATTAACAATGTAATATATTTAATGTTTGATAGATCAGAAACTTTTTAAAAATGAAATCAAAGTTACTTTTGTCGAATGTGAAAAATCTACTAAATACCGTACTTACCAAAAAGGTACAAGGAGGCAACAAAAATACAACAGCTTTCTTGGAAGAAATGAAACCCTCTCATCTTCTGTTACATTTATATAGCAGTTTGTAGCTGGAGAATGCATAGATTACACAGGTCTGCCATGCCATTTTTGGGGGGGAAAAATTCAGGGTATGCTTATCACTTTGACAGCTTACAAGGCTGCATAAATTAGGGCACAATTTCTTGGATTCTTTCCCACTGTAGGTTGTTAAACTGGCTCCCTCTTTGCTTCCCAATCCTTTTTCTCAGTTTATGTTTCCTTAACCAATTTGCTTCATTAAATTATTTAGTTAACTGTCAGAAATTTAGTTCACACTCAGCTGGCTGTGGTTCCAAAAGAAAAAGTAACCAGGTACAATAGTATGGCATGAAATCATTCAAGTTCTCATCAGGTTTTGGAAAAAAGCAGACATAAAATAACATCTTGGGTTGGGATGACTCCATGCCTGAAAAGTGTGGCTGAGTCATAATTGCGGGTCATTGTTTGGTTTACATGGCCTACAGCACTTTTTTTTAAACTTGTTTTAAAAGAGACTTAGTTATTCTTGGAATAAATTTACTGAAAATTCATTGGATCTATTCTATGAATAACTAATTTTAATCCAATCCATTACAAAACATACTATACTAAAAGCAGTGTGTTAGGTTGGGAGAATCTAGTTATATATGTGAAATGACTACAGCAAAACTACATTTATTCACCATGGAGATTTTATAGCATTTATAGCTTGTGGATTGCAGTTTCTTGCACATCAATAAAAATTATATTTAGGGATTATAGCACATACTGATTGTATAGAGATGACCCAGGAGATATTCCAGAGATTAATCTTCAATTTAAAGCATAATAGTGATCTTCACATATTTTATGTGTGTGAAGACGTGGAGCATACTTATTCAGTGTGACGTGAGAGCAGAGTGTTGCAGTAAATAACTTTTTAGATTTCTTCTGAGTTAATCATTCATTTCAGTAATTCAGTTAGCCTTAAAAGCATGTAACAATTTGGCAGGTATGGTTTTTAAAAAAAAAAAATACTACTCACATGCCTCTTACCAAGATTAATTTTTCTAGTCAAAGACAGAAAATACTTGCAGTTGAAGATTTCAAAATAAACACTAAACACATATGTTTTCTTTTTCATGTTTGCACCTGAACAACTTACTAGTTCAATTCATAGTTTTGTTCAAAATTCGGCAGCATTTAATTTAGCTGCAAGTTACTTGCTAGTTACCAAATCCTTTTAGACAACTGATTTTTATAATGAACCTTTGTATGTCTTTGGCTTTTCCCCATTAGATCTTTTGGGTGTAAATTTGGCACATTTATCTGGATCTATCATACAAAGAAAGAGTTCTATATGTGCCAGCTCCTGATAATGTGATTAATTCTCCTTAAAAAAATTCCTTTAGTAGTGAAAATTATCTTCTTACAAAAAATAAAGCAAAAAAAGATATACTTAAAAATGGTATTAGAATTGCTTCTTATGACAAACACTTTTTCCTTTCCATATGAAAGGTAATCAAAATTATTAGTCAGATCATAAATTTCTCAATTAGTACTATCAAGGACAGAACATTATTATTCTAAGTCTCTCCTCCATTTCTATTGTTGATATTACTACTACCATTTAGATGGTAAAACCTGAAAGGTTATCATCCGCACACTTAATGTGTTGTGCAATTAGATTATATCTAAAATAATAAATTACTGTGAATTGGAAAACTTCAGTTTATGCAACACAAAAACTTCCCTTATGTTATGTCTCATCAAACAACAAAAAATAAAATTGTTAGCTGTTGTTTGGGATCCAATTCCAAGAATTCAGAACAAGAAATTTAAACACTTTCAAAAACTGTTTCCCTTATTTTTTATCAGAAAAAAAGGTTATTACCAATTTCGTTGTACAGAGTATAGTTAGCATGCAATATATCACAGACAAGTTCAGTTCTTAAGATTTTATTTAAAGTTGAGAAATTCATAATGATTCCAGCTTTCCCTTCCTATATTGCACTCTATGAGCTCCTTGTTATAATCAAGAAGCAAAGAAACCCAATAGTTGAGAATAGTTTTCCCAAAATGTATAGTTCAACTCTGTTAAAATATATTTATATAGAAAAGATAGCATTTACAACTGATTTGACAGTGTTCAGCTATTTCATACCGTATTCCCCAAATATATTAAACATCCCAATTGCAGCAGCTTCTAGTAGTGTGTTTTGATAAGATAATGTTTTTTTCTTAGCAAATATAATATTCTATTGTTACAGACCTACTCAAATCAACTTTGGAACAACTGGATGTACATCTAAAACTTCTTGTTAATGAAGTTAAAACCCACACCTTATGCTGAAAATATATAAACTGTATCCAGTGCATAGCTTTACAGTAGCTTTTGAGAAGTCCATTATCTCAAATTGGCACACAAAATAATTCACATAGCAAATTCAGTGCATTTATAAGACGCCTGTTAGACATAAGACAACTAGAAGATGTAGCATCACCAAATAACCAAGAAAAAGATAGCGAGATTTTGCCCGTGAGGTCAGCAATTTGGAGCAGAAAATACTTCGTCCCCGAATCCATCTCCTAAAAGAAAGTGCTCCTCCTTTTACCTGCATAAAATCAAAGAATACACCTTGTTTGAAAGTATACACTGGAAATTCTTTATTTGTTCTGTTCAGTAAACATAGACTAATTTTGATGCAAAAACTTTCATTGGCACAGAAATTTGCATTATCAGCACTCCCGATAGTTGTGTATTTTTTTTAAGTGATTCAAATATCGCAACTGTTGAAATATGAGATCAAATGGCATTTGAGAAAACAGTACAACCAGAATTTTGTTAAAATACTGGAATTATTTCAATCCTGGATGCAAAACAAAGAATTTACAGGAGAATCTAGACTAGAGGCACAAAATCTAATGGGAAATTATTTTCATGATACGATCTCTTTTTTTATATGATGTGAGTTATTTTCATATCAACGAGGGAGATTTCATCTTATGAGTTTACCTTTTGCACTACAATATGTTCATTTGGATTGATGATCAGAGCCTCTCTTTCTTCATCAGACTCCATCTGAACAGCATAATCCCTGGGTGATGATCTGTAAGTAGTCATTTCAAGCCTTGAAAGAAAAGTTAATGGAATTCAACATCCCAGAAATTTCTAAGCAATAACCAACTATTTATTTATGTACCCTTTTCTTTGAATCATGATTCTTAATAGCAATGAGTTTTTTTTTCCAAATTACAATGTTAAATTTTCTTACTTTTCAAACAGGCAAGATTTTTTTTTATTAAAATCCTATTCATTTTCTTTACTTATTAAATTTATATGCTGCCAAATAATTCCAGCTTCTGGTGGCTACAACAAAAATATAATAAAAGAATCATCCAAAAACAAAGCAACCCCCCCCAATGTAACAATTTATATAATAAAGTGTCTATGATAAAAATAATATTAACAGACAATAAAACATTTCTCTACAGTATAATCCTCCTAATCATCAGAGCCCACGATAACTAAAACAAAAACAAAAAACCACCAAAGCAAAAGTAGCAGGAAGAATAGAAAGTAGGGGAAAAAAGAAGGAATGGTACAAAGGGACCACATCACATATGACTTCTGAAAGAGTTCAACTTTCACTGGCTTATACAGTATAATATTACCAAAGGGACCAGCCTAATTTCTAGAGGAAGACTGTTCCAAAGTGTAGGCACCATTGTAGGAGAAAAAGCATATTTTCTAGCTCATTTCTGTTCATGAAAATGGCTGAATCTCCCAGAACTACCTCAGACAGGTTAATGGGTTAGAAGGAAAAGTCCTGCAAGACCTTTGGTGCCAAGCCAAACTGGGCTTCACATGTCAAAATTAGCACACTGAGTTGCACAAAAGCTAATATGCATTTATGTAATATGCATTATTAGTGAAGTACCTCAGTTGACATATGCAACTTTAGTAAATCACAATTTTAATCATTAAAAAGGGGACAGATTTGTTAAAATAACTGAAACAAACCAAAACATGGCATAGTATATTAATTTGCTTATGAGCCAAAGCTACTTCCATCGATCAAATTAGCATATACAGAGATTAGCTTGATTAGTATCAGAAAATATAATTGCAGTCACAAAAGTGACAACTATAATATTATTTATAGCGATATAATAATGTTTCACATTTCTTCACTTCAGTAGTAGTAAAATAATATATCTGAATCAATGTTCTGAAATTTATCTAGTAATTGCTTCCTGAAAAATTACTCCTAAGGGCACTGTTGGATTTTGCAGAATTATTATCCTCCATAGTTGTACAGCCATATTGTATTTGTAAGACTGGATTTTGTTTCCAAATATTTACAATGTAGAGAAATCCTACAGTCAATAATTCAAGAAGGCTTTTTTTTTAATTCTTGGTTGTACATCAAATCTAAAGAAATGGCTATGTCCATCGTGAAGTGTTACATATATCAGTACATTCCAGGCCTTGTAGCAACATGTTTTTCATAAATGTGACATAAATGTTTGCCTTTTGAAATCAAACTCAGTAAGATCTCTACCTTTTAATCTGTTCCTCAGATAGGGTCAAAGCCTCTTCTGCAACTTTTCTTCTGTTCCTTTCTTCTGAGAGCCTTTCAGTCAGTCGTACTATGGTCTGTTGTTCTGAATTACGTTGTCCCTCCAGTTCTACAAGTCTAGTGTAAACCCACACATGAAGTAAGTTATACATAAGAAAAAAATATTCTCACTTTTTAAATTTATTTTTGTTTTTATTCAATTACAATACTAAAATTACTCAATGTAAGAATTATTTTAAATATTTAAAGTTAAACCAGTGCTCTTCACTTAAATTATATCCTAGTGTGATTTACCTCTTAATCAACAAAATATGTTTTACTACTGGAACAACTATTATTACCACATAAACAAATAGCAACCTTTTTTTGAGTTGGCCGAGTTCCATGTTGTCTATTTCAAAAGTAATCGCAGCTCTTTCTTGGGGAGCTCCTGGAGGAACTTCAGTTGGAAGACCATTCTAAAACAGTAACATGATATGCTATTTCAATATTGAAACTGATATTCCATACCATTATACCATTTATGAGAAAACCGTTCATAAAAGTTAAAAGTTAAAGCAATACTACATATATTCAAATAAGTAACTTTCACTTCTTTATAGTTAATTCTAAAATAAAGGAAATACAGGTAGTTCTCAACTTACAACAGTTCGCTTAGTGACTGTTCAAAGTTACAACAGCACTTATGACCAATTTTCAGAGTTACAACCTTTGCAGCATCCCCATGATCATGTGATCAAAATTCAGATAGTTGACAATTGGTTCATATTTATCACCGTTGCTGGGTCCCAAGGTCATGTGATCACCTTTTGCGATTGTCTCACCAGCAAAATCAATGGGGAAACCAGATTCGTTTAACAACCGGGTTACTAACTTATCAACTGCAGTGATTCACTTAACAACTGTGGCAAGAAAGATCATAAAATGGACAAAATTCACTGAAATTCTGGGCTCAATTGTGGTCGTAAGTTGAGGGCTACTTTTATATAAGAGGATCACCTGGATTTATCATAAAGTTTTCCAGTAGTGGATTACAAATATATGAAGGGACAGTGAATAGTTCAAGGAGGAGGGAAAAACTGAGGTTCTTAATAAATGCAACTGATATTCTCAAAAAGAAATAAAGTAAAAACTTTAAACAATAAAAAGGCATGCATGAAGTTGTATATGGATGAGATAAAAGGATTATTTGTCTTCAAGGTCAAAAAAACAATACAGAGGCATAGTATATGGGGAGAAATACTAAATGGCAAGCTTGATTTCAGTTGTACTTTCTTTTTTTTTCTTATCTTACAGCTTCACTTTTTTTTTTTTTTGCCTTACAGATATTCCTCGACTTACTACCACAATTGGGACCAAAATTTCCATTGCTAAGCAAGGAGGTTATGTAAATTGGGCACAATTTTACAACCTTTCTGCCACAGTTGTCAAGTGAATCATTGTGGATATTAAGTGAATCCCATGGCCATTGAGTGAATTCAGCTGCCCCTATTGACTTTGTTGGAAGCTGGCTGGCTGGGATGGTCACATGACGTCCACATGACCATGGGACGCTGTAACCATCATAAATAGATGCTAGTTGCCAAATGCCCACATTTGATCATGTAACTTTAGGGATGCTGCATAAATCACAAGTGTGTTGATTAGTTAATTTTTTAAAGTGCTGTTACAATTTCGAACAGTTGCTAAACAAATGGTTGTAAGTCGAAGACTACTTGTATTTAAAATATTCCATTTCTGCATTTTGCATAACCTTCTTGCCCCCCAAAAAAGAACAGCATGAAGATTATGTATGCATGTAAGAAAGATATTGCATATCTAGAGTAACTTTGCAAACAAGAGCTTGTTGATGCACATTGGCGCAAACACCAAAACTTTCTGACTTGAGTAGGCTGTTGCCTTATTTATGTACAATCTTCTAGGTTTTTAAAGTATGAGATAGAGATATTCTCTTCAAAGAAAACAGGAAAAATTATGTTTCTTGATCCCTTCATCACCCTATTTATTCTATTTGGAAAAAACGGAACCAAAGTTTCCAAACATAACCACCTTAATGATTTTCTTCTACTTCTAGAGATAAACAGCAGCTCAGAAAATCAATGACTAGATATTCAGATATTAATTCAAACATAACTATGTGGACAAGACTACTTAGTCTATGGAGACTATTCCTCAGTGTCTATTTATTCAAAATTGCCAATCCTTCTTACCTGGGTGTTATCTTGAACTGAAGCAACTTGTACCTGATAATCCCTTTCAAGCTGCAAGTATCGATTCTGGAGGTCACTATAACGAAGTTGATTATCTTGCAAAGTTTGGGATACCATTTTTAGTTGAGCAGACAATACAGCATTTTCTTGCACCAACTGCATTACCTGCAATAATTTAGATTGGATAAATGACTAAATTAATGAATGTGCACAGACATGCCAAAAGAATCTAAAGATTATCATTAGACAACCAACTTTTATATTAAATAAAATTGTGCAATTTGAAAGAATACATATATACACTGATGTATATCAGTGGTGATCACTGATGATGAATTTCACATTATTTCTATACTCAGCTTCACGCCATTTTCTAAATTCTGAACAGAGATGCTTACAAGCTTAGGTTTTTGTTAAGGCGTTAGCAGGAAGTAAATTAAAATTTTGAACACTTTTATTTATTATATTTATGTGACGGTGAAAGTCAACTGATTTTTTTTCAAACCAATTTATAGCAGAAGTTAATATAACACATAGAAAGGTATCACTGAGTCAATTTCCATGGACAGATGTAAATTCGTGAGGAAAAAGCCATACATACAAGTATCAAGTACCATGTTGGTTGAACAATTTTGCTGTATCTTCTTACCTACCTTTGAGTTTATTTGTTGGAATTTCAATTCTCTCTGATGCAGCTCCTGAAAGCAACGCTGGAGTTCATTCTGTAAATGAGTTCTTTCAGCTAGCAGAGGCTTCACTTGATCGGAGACATCGGTGCTTCCAGCAAGAGTAACAGATTCTAACCCCTTGAACAATATATAAAAGGATGACAATGTGACTTAGGTTGACTATATATAATGTGATTGCCTACAATCTCAATTCAGAATGCGTCCGGTTGAACTTCTCCCACTGTTCTTGCCACCATTTTATCACACTATTTCCAGGAAGGTGAATATGAAAATTTATCACTACAACTCTCTATAATAAACTCCAGGTTAGTATGTGCCCAAAATACACATGCCATCAAACTTCTTGACGAATCCTGGAATAAGGATATTGTGAATATTGTACCATGCTGCATTATTCATATACTTATGTACGTACTCATTTGTTGATATTAGTTGATAACTAATGCATGAGAGCTTGAACTGATGCTCATTCGGTTTTACTATGTTAGATATTTCCAACTGGAGAAGTGAATCAAATCTTTTTTAGGAACTGGAAAGTGGGAATTACTGTAATAATATTGTCACACTATTGACTAGAACAGGAACACAATATAGATAGGAACCTTGCCTGTCCCATTAAGACTTTTAAGACCACTAAGCATCTATAGTGGCATTGTGGAAAAATTGGTGTGGCAGTGGGATTAAGAATTATGTGTCTTTTTAAAAACCTAGCTCTAAACCTTGTCTTTGCAATGCTAATATTATTGGTCACTAGTTCCATCTGGTACTATAGGAATACAATTGTTGCACAACAGAAAACCCAGTGCATTGGCTGAAAATAGGAAGCTGGAGTCTGAAGTGGCCTAGCTACAAATTGTGGTATTTATGTTTTTGCTGCTTATAGCAATGTCGTAAACATATGAAAAATACGTTTTATGATATTGTTGGCTTGAAGCAGCACACTTTACAATATTTATCAATTTTGTGACTGAAAATATAATATTCTTTTATCTGTGCTTTATGTAGCGATTCCAAGTTTCATACACTAATGATAGAGGAAACTGACATCTTGGTCAGGCAACTCCAATGTGTGGTTTTTCTAGGCCAGATGTTGCAACCTTAAACACTCAAAGAGCCATTTGGACCCATTTCCCACAGAACAAACATGGGAGCCACAAAACCTGGGTGGGCATGGCCAACTCGATGTCACACTCCCATCCCATCCAGTCACATGATTGTCTCTGTGTGTGTGTGTCTCCACCTCTCTTTCCCTCCCTTTCTCTTTCCCCTATTTCTTTCTGTCTCTCTCTTTCCTCCTTTTCTATCTCCCTTTCTCTCTTGTGCAAATTTAATTTAGCCTGCCCTGTCTTGCAGTGTCTTATGCAGCAGTTATATTTAGCATGCTTCATAATTGGGGAGACAGCATTCCCTCCACAGAGCATCAGCCACAGCCGGGTGTCTCAGGGCGAAGAGTTTCTCAAATGACTTGAGGTACGCACAGCACGAACAAGCACTGGAAGAAGCAACCGTGAAGTGAGAGGCAAATACACGAGCGCTTCACTCCCGCTCTGGAATATGGAATGAGTCTCCATCTCTCGAGGTTTCCCTTACCTTTTCAGTCCAGGCAAGGAGTGACTGGGAGGGGAGGGTGAGTGGCAGGGCTAGCCAGTGGTGGGTTCTGCCAACAGAGTCACTGCAGGGAGACGAAAGAGCCACGTGTGGCTCCAGAGTCACGGGTTGCCGACACCCGTCCTAGGCTACTTATGTCCATTTCAGTTAGTTTTATTCTCTTCAACTGACTTATTCACAGGAAGATGCATGATTTTTATTCCAAGGTTTTTATGACTTGGAAATTCATGTGGATATAAATTCAAAATTTAATGTACGTAAAATGCAAACAAAATATATTTGGCCATTTTGTTTCATGTAGTAGTGGTCTTACCTTCACTGAGTAATTGGTACCAGGAGATACAGCTCTTTGAGTCACTTCGAGATGCACTTTCTTTAGTTCTGCAACTTGCTTTTCCTTTTCTACAAGAGATGCCTGGAATTGATTTTGAAGTGCTTGAGATTCTGTCAGTAGACGATGGTTTTCTTTTCTAGAGCAACAACATTAAAGTAATGATAGAGTTACACTACTTCATGCACCTAACCTTAACACTGATTGTTCTTGTTTCAATTTCATGAGACTGGTTTGAAGCAAAACATGCACAATAAAGTAAAATTAATTAAATACATGAATCCAATCCAAGGGCAGCTGTTTCAATGGGAAAAATCATCCCAACTAGAATATTTCTATCTGATCTTTCTTTAGAAATTTAGAATAGTTTATATGAAATGCAAGCACACATTAATTGGCCTAATGCTACCAGAAAGTTGTCCTGGGACTTCAGTCCAGTATATCAACTATATCACATTTTCTCATGTTACTATGAAATTTGCCGTCCTGCTCTGGTTACTCTTTCTGATCTTTTAAGTGTGGTTTTTTAAGCTTCAAAAACCATTAAAAAGATTACATATACACAAAGACATACCAATACACTATACTAGCTAATATTCATGTAATACACAAGATCTGTTCTCTTGTGTACATTAAGGAAAAAAGAAGTAATCAAAGATTTTTATAAATAACATTTAAAATTAATTTTACCTCAGAGAAACTACTTCATTCTGGTATGAGGCTTTTTCTTTCTCAGCTTCTTCTTGGAAAGCTTTTGTCTGGTTCAAGTCTCTCTCAAGTTCATCTACTTTGGCTTTCAGTTTCAATATGTCAGTTGTTGCAGAATTAGTTCCTTCTTTAGCCTATGGAAGAGAAATACATTAAGGAAACTACAGTTAACCTTTTTTTGCATATTTTGCTATAATTACATTTTTTAAACCAGTAAATTCAAATGTATCGAAAGAAAAAAAATACAACCAAATTATCTTATACATATCTAATCTGAAGTAAATCCCACTGTGTTCGATGTTACCTACTCCAGGGTAAGCATAATATTGCAGCCTTAGCCTCTATTTTGTATAATATTGTAAGGCATCGACTTACCAGTCTGTCCCTATCCACTTGAAGACTCTTCAAATTATGATTAAGTGAACTAATCTCACTGTTGCAGTCATACGGTATGGAAACTGGGTTTGTGCCCTGTTTAGCTTCATGAACTATTCTCTGTTTGGAAAGTTCCTGCAAAAGTCTATCTCGGTCATCCTGAAGGCTGGCCATAGCCTTAGAAAACGCATTCATCTGCTGAACACAAGTCTCACATTCAGAGGAAAGTCTACTAATTTCAAGATTTTGGGTTTTTAATTTCTTGCACAAGTTTTCAAATTCATCAGTCAGCTGATGAAGGGTGATGTTGCCTTCAGTTTTTATCAGCGTCTGACTTAAAAAGTTCTTTTCCACCACACCAAGAATATTTGATTTAAAATCTTTTAGTTCAGCTTCACATTTATCAGCTTGTTTTTTTTCATACGCAAGTTCAGAAGTAGATTTGTTTTGAAAAACCTTGAAATCTTCCATTAATCTCTCTCTATCACGCTGCAGAGCTGTCATAGCTTTTCCAAAAGATTCAAGTTTAGATCTCAGTTCTTTATTCTGCAGTTGGACGTCTAACAACCTTTGTGGTAACCCAATGGCTTCATTGTCCAGTAATCTAGCATCATTGTCTCTATTTATTTTCTCTTCGATAACCATTTCCTGGAGTGCAGGTAATCGCTCTAAATTTTCTTCAGGCCCCGAATCAATATGAGATTCTTTTTTCTGATCAAGTCTGTTTCCTTCCAAATGCATTTTATTTATGGAAGCAATCAGGATCTCCAAGTCACACACTTTTGATGTTAATTTTCCATTTTCTAGTCTTAGAGATTCAATTATCTCCTCCTGTACTTTCATGGACAATTGGAGTTCTTTCATTTTTTTCAGAAGTTCAAATTTTTCCTGTTGAAGACTCTTAATGTAGTCCAATTTTTCTGTAAGTAATTCTTTCAGTTGATTATCTTTTAGTGACAACACTTGATTCAGATCTTCCCTGTACTTTAAGAGTTGTGCAGTGAGCATTGCGTTTTCAGAATGAAGATCATCTATCTGATTCAAGAGCTTCCTTATTTCTTGTTTCAATGTCCTAGTCTCATTAGCATTGTAAGTTATTAATCTCTCTTTCTCAGATAAAGCATTTCTGTGCTCACACTCTAGATATTTATGTTTAGAAAGAAGGGAATCTCTGTCATTCTGAAGCGATGACATTGCCTTCTTTAAAGTATCTATTTCACTGGCAATCTCAGCCCTATCTAGAGATGCTTTGTCAACTGTAATCTGTACATTTTTTAATTCATTCTGCATCTTCTGACATGTTTCATCCGACTGCTCTTTGGCTATCTGTAGACATTTTATCTGCTGCTCATACTCCGAAATGTGCTGTGGATACAGCGTTTGTATCTGAGTGAGATAGCTAGAAGTGTCTGTGTCTTTTGATGAAATCAGAACAGAAATTTCCGCGTCTTTCTTATTCAGCATTATCTTCATTTGATCAGAAATGGCCAACTGCTTTTTCAACTCAGCTTCGATTTCACTTTTTTCTAACAAAAGCTGTTGTGTTTCCTGTTCTTTTCTTGTCAAATTTTTCTTCAGTGCTTCCATCTCTTTTTCAACAGTATTGTTTTTTATAAGGTGGTTAAGAGATCTGTTTTCTTTAATTAATGCATGCAAAGCATCATCTTTTGATGCCAGAGCAGTTGTCAACATATGCAGTTTATTCCACAAAGTGATATTCTCTGCCTTTATTTGAGACAGCTCATTGGAATTGTGTGAATCAACAGAAGCCAGGATTACACTCCTGGCTTCGTCTGACACAAAACTTTTATGTTCTGATTCTTGAATTTGAGACATTTTTATTTCTGTTTCTTCTTGTAAGGATGTTATTAATCTATCACTGGTCTCTGTCTGTTGCTGTTTCTTCTCAATGACTCTTTCCCTGTCTTTTGGAAGAGAGTAGGGAAAAGCTGCCAATCTCGCTAGGTCATCATTCAACTCATTTTGAAGGTTCTTATTCTGAGAGTCCCTAAGGTCAGTTTCTTTCTGCATATGATGTTCACCAAGGATTTCCTCTTTCTCTTGCTGAAGAATATGGAATTTTTCTTCTAAGTTTGACCATTCATTTGGGCAAGTTGTTTTTAGCTTCTGAAGGCCATGTTCATATTGTCTCTTCTGAACTAATATCTGATTCTCTTTCTTTTTAAGCTCTTTTTTACTGTTTAGGTTTTCAATGGCTAATTTCTCTATTTCAGCCTTCGCTTCATTCAACAAGGTCTTCTGTAAAGAGAATTTTTCAGCTAGATTCTGCAACTCTTCATTTGATTTAGTAAGTTTTTCTTCTACATTGCTTAAATCTTTCTCATATTTTTCATTTCTTGTTTGTGACAATTTCAATGACTTTTCCAAATCTAAAATTATTACCTGGTATTTAATAGAATCCGTTTGCAATTGGTTAATTTCTTGTTGTTTTTCCTTCAGCAGCTCTTGTAATTCCTTTGTTTTGTTCTTTGTCCCATTATTGTCCCTCTGAGCAGATTTTATTTTTTCTTCAAATATTCTGATAATTTGCTGTTGCTTTTCTTTTTCTCTAATTGTGCTAGATTTCTCTGATTCTATATCTTCTAGTTGCCGTGTAAGCAAATTTATTTGTAATTCCTTGGCATTCAATCTGTCTGTCATTTGATCCAATTTTTTAATGTGATTGAGCAACTCAGTCTCCAAAAATTCTTTTTCATTTTTTATTTTATAAGACATTTCTTGAACGTTTTCTAATTCTTCTTGTAACAGAGATTTGTCATCTTCTAATATTTTAATTTTCTCATCCAGGTTTACTATTTCTTGATTAAAACTTTTAGAATAATTTTCCAACTTAAACAAATTGTCCGTATCTTGATCATCTTTTAATCTTTCTGATATAATTTTGTTTTCTTGTTTTAAAATATGCATACTTTCCTCTTTTTTCCCTAAGATCTCTTCAGTTAACAAATGAATGTATTTTGCTAAGGAGTCTCTTTCACTAATCTCAGATGATACATCAAATTTGTTCAATCCCAATTGGATTTGGAGATTTTTCAGGGCAGATTTTATTAGATTAAAATCCTCCCGAAGAGATACATTTTCTTTCTGATTTTTTTCTAGATCTTGTTTTAATGTCTCACAGACTTCTTTTAAATATTCATTTTCTTCTATTAGCTTATTGTTTTGAAGAACAGATTCATCAATCATTTTTTTATGTTCTTCCAAGCTTGATTTATGCATAGAAGCCTGCTCTTCTGCTTTAGTATATACTTCAGTGATTTCCTTGCTTTTTGATTCAACCAATTGTTCTAGCTGGTCTTTCACAATGGCATTTTCATCCCTTGCTTCTTGAAGCAACTTTTGAATTTTTTGTTTATCAAACTCTTTCAACCTTATTTTATGAAGAGCTTCCTGTTTTTCTTTTCTAGTCACAGCAATAACCTGCCTCATTTCTGCTATTTTACTACAAACATTTTCATAGGCTTGAAGTAATGATTCATACTCTTCCTGTAATTCATTATGTTTAGCTTTCCAACCTGTCAATTCAACTGTCTGAGAATCCTTTAAGGAATTTAATTGAAAAGAAAAGGCTTCTTTCTCTTGGGCTATAGTTTCCATTGTAGACTTCAGGCTTTCACACGCAGCAATCAGATTTTCATTTTCAATTAATAAATTAGCATTTTCTGTTGCAAGAACCTCCTTTTTACACAGAATTTCATTCAGATCGTGTTTTTCTCTGCTCAATTCAGACAACAGAAGTTCAAGGGCATCAATTTTATTAACTAATTCTTTGTTTTTCAACATGAGCACCTCCATTTGATCTTTCAGAACTTTGTTTTCTTTCCGAGCTTCCTTCCGTGATATTAAAGCAGCTTGCAGCTTTCTTTGGAGATGGTCTCCAATTTTTTCATCACACTTCTGTTGCTGGAGTTGACAGTTCTCTACATTTACATTTTTTCCCATTTTTATTTCTATTGGCAGGTGGTCTTGATTCTTTAGTCTTTCTGATGGCATTCCTGTCGTGCAAGTAAAATCTAGTGAATCTTTCTCTACATAAGAAACATCCAACAATGGATTAGATGTTTCTGCATCCTGAACACTACTTTGCTGCACATTATCAAAATGCAACCGTGCAGTTTCAGAATTCTTGCTTCTTTTTTCATGTACCATATTTTCATTTACATTAGAAACCGGTAAACCTTTTTCACGAAGCATGTTTAATTCTATCAATAGTTTTTTATTTTCTTCATAGACATCTCTTAATTCCTCTTTCAGGTTGAATAATTGTTCATTTGACTTTTCTGTCTTGCTTGTGAATTCCTCCATTTTTTGACTCAATTCTTCAAACACTAATTTTAAATCTTTTGCTTCTTCTTGATTTTTCAATAGATTTTGTTGTACTTGAGAAATTTCTTTCATTATTTCCTTTCCATGGTCAATTTTGCCTGTGAAATCATTAAGAGAATCACTTAAATTTTTTATTTCTTCATCCTTCTCTAAAATTTGTATGTTGGCTTGTTGAACATCATGCTTCAACTTTTCAATTTGTTCCAGATCATCTCCACCACCTATTTTATGGAAAACAGCAGTTTCATTTATTGTTTCAATAATACCTCTAACATCTGTCAATTCATCTTTGTAAGTTTCTAACTGTTGTTGAAGATAATCTCTCTGATTCACCATACAGTCATTGTCTTGCTTATACTGCTGTTCCAATTGTTCAACACTGACCTTCAGTTTCATAATTTCATGTTCCTTCCTATCAAGTTCATGTGACTTCTGTCTTAATTCTTTCTTGAGACCGTGATAGTTCTCATCCTCTTTTACTGCCACCTCGGTTAAGCTTTCTGGTTTTTCCACCAAAACAGAACTTTTGTCCTCCATCTCTTCTGATTCAGGTGTTTTTTGTTTAGCACTTTCACCATCAAGTAGAGTTGTAGCATTTTCTAAATCTTCAGGCACAGAGTGTATTGGCGATGTAGTAGATTCAAATGCTTCACACTTCCTTTGATGAGTTATCTGGAGGGCTTTATAGTCTTTTTTCATGCACACAAAGCTTTTTGTTAGTTCATCAAAATTTGCTAGTAATTTGGCATATTCCTCTTTTTGTTTCTGAATTGTTTTGGTACTTTCTTTACATGTTGCAAGTAGTACCTGCATTTTCTTATGTAAAAGTTCCTTCTCTTTCTCCAGCTGATTAATGTCACTAGAGAAATGTGCATCATCGCTGAAAGGTTCTTCGGTGTTTACACCAACTTCTGATCTGTTCATTTCCTTGCATGTTTCTTCTCTCTTTGATGCTTCGGTTTGGAGATTTTCTATGGTTAAGAAAAGCTGAGAGTATTTCTCAGTGTAAGTTTTCTCTTTTTCAGATAGCACAGATTGCATTTGTGCAAGCAAAGAATCTTTGTCCTTTAGACATATTAAATTTTGATCAGACATGCTTTTTTGTTCAGCAATAGTTTCCTTTAATCTTATAACTTCCTTCTGCAGCATCTCCAAAGAAGTTGTTTTAGAAGATAACATTTTTTTCATGTCATCTATCCTGGTATCTTTTTCTAATAATTGTGCCTTTGATTCATTAAACTGAGATTCGAGATTGCTAGACTGCTTTGTCAATTCATCAATTTGCTCCAATAAATGTTGTGTTTTATTATATTCTCTTTCTGAATACTCCTGGTTACTCTTTTCAAATTTCTTAATTTTCTGAGTTAAATCCTTCCTTATTATCAAAGTTGCCTGAAGTTTCCTTTTCAGAGTTTCCTTTTCCTGACTTAATTTTTCCAAAGCAGCATTTGTCTGTTCCTTCTCATTGAGCAAATCTTTAATTGTAGCTTCTTTGTTGGTCAACAGAGTTTGATTCAGTTCAAGTTTTTCCTTATGTTCTTCTATCTGCTGCAATAATACATTTGCTTCTTCTGCCATACTATTCTGCATGCCTTCTAGTTGTTGCAATTTGAGAGATAGTTCATTCTTTTCTTCTGAAAATTTAACCATTTCATTCCACATGGATTCCATTATCTGAGTAACTGAGTAATCTTTTTCTTTTAATTGCTGGCTTAGACTAGCAATTAAATCTTTCTGCTGAGTAGTTTCTGAAATTAAGTTTTCTATCATCTGATTTTTACAGTCAAGCTCTTCTAAAAGTTTTTCAACTTTTTCACATTTGTTGTTTAGAGTTTTACAACTGTCCTGAAGTTCTTCTTCTAATTTTTCTATCTTTCCCTGGAGAAAAATGCCCTGCTTCTTCATTTCTGTTAACACAAACTCATTTTCTTCACAAACAGACAGTTGCTTACCTAAAGCTTCTTCAGCGGCACTTAATCTATTTGATAAGAGTTCAATCTCAGAATGCTGAGCATCTCTTACATTTTGAAAGTCATTCTTCTGTACAATCATTTTTTCTTCCCACAGAGATTGCATGTTTTTCAACTGATCATTCAAGTGACTTATTTCTTCCTCTTTCTCTAAAAACGTCTGTTGCAATTCCATTGCTTCAGCTTCTTTACTAAGAATACAATTTATTAGTATAAATATTTTTTCTAACACAGCCTTAGTTTCAGTTGGTTGCTCACCAGCTTCATTATCATTGTTACTAGTGAAGTACCTACTGCTTAATAATGAAGACAGGCATTTGAATAACTCTTCGTTAATAATCTCGTGTTCTTGCTGCAAAGACTGAATTTCAGTATCTTTTGATTTCAAGTTATCGTTCAAGCTGCTTACTTGCTCAAGACTAATCTTGGTTTGCTGAGTTGCCCTATCAAGTTCTACCACCCGCCTATTTTCTAACCCAAGGAGATTTTGTTCTAGCTTTTCAATTTTCAGTTTTAATTCAGAGATCTCTTGATTCTTTACACTAACCTGCATCAGTAACTGTTCTTTCTCATTTTTCAACTGCATAGAGATGGTATGTAAGTGTATTTGCGACTCATTCTCACTGGTTTCTATTTTTTTGTGAAGTTCCTCTACTTCGCTTGATTTCTGCTGTAATTGATTCTGGCATTTAACTAGTTCTTTATTTTCTTCAGTCAACTTAATAAAGTTAGCTTGTAAAACAGTTTTATCATTTGTTAAAGAATCTACCTGTTGTTGCAGTTTTTCTACAGAAAGCATATAACTGTGACATTCTTGAGTGGTTTTAGAACTTATGATGTTAAGCTCAGAATTTAAGTACTCAATATGCTTTATCTGCTCAGTGTGTTTCTCCTGTACAACTTGTAGATCCCTTTCGTTCTGTTCAAATTTTTGCTTCCACCGATCACCTTGTTCCAATGCTTTCTGGTGCTCTAATTTTGCAGATTCCAATTCAACTGACAAAGAATTAATTTTCTTATGGCTAGTGGCAATGCTTTCATCTTTTTCTTCCAAAAGTTTCTTTAGGGACACAGAACTTTTTTCTAGTTCTTCTCTAAGGAGTTCCACCTCATTATTAAGAGCCTGGACATTACTCTCTGCTAGCTGTACATCAAGATCTTTCTCATTTAAAGAATTATGTAAGCCATCAATAAGTTGTTCTTTTTCACTCAAAAGAGCACTGAGTTCACTTCTCTTCTCACACTGAGCAGCAAATTTGTCCTGCAAAGATACGAAAGCATTATCTTTTTCTTGGGCTTCGTCTTGTAATTTTTGAATTTGTTGGGTTAGTTTATTAATTTGGTCATGAAGTTGTGAAATTAACTGATTTTTTTCTTCATTTATTTTTAATTCTTCTCTTACTTGTTTCACAAGATTAGTATTATCCAAAACAGAACCCTGTTTCTCTGACAGTGTCTGACTAATGTCATTTATTAATTTTTCCTGAACAAGTATTTCCTTTTTGAGACTCAAGTTTAACTCTTCTACATTTGTAGCTTTCTTCTTCAGAGTCTCATATTCATTCACTTTGTCCAGAAGTTCAGCATTCAAGGTATTATTAAGCGAAGAAATATTATTTACCAACAGTTCCTTTTCAAGAATACTTGCTTTTAATTGTGCTGCTTCACTCATCAACGATTCTATAGTTCTCTGTTGCATACAGGAAGTGTCAGTGTTATGTGCTTGTAAATTAACACAGTCCTCCTCCTTTTGTTTTAAAAGTATATCCTTTTCTGTAATTAATTTATTTAATTCTTCTATCTTTTCTGTCATATTTTTCAGCTGACAATGGAGGTCAGAAATTATTTTCATATTCTCAGACAGTTGAAATCTAAGTAACTCAGACTCTTCAGATTTATCTTTAAACAATTTTAGGTCCTGAGCTTGTTTCTGCAAATGTTCATTCTTTTCTTGTATTTCTAGCTTAAATTTGTCACCTTCACAATCTAAAGACTGGACTTTATTTTGCAAATTTGAAATTGTCTGCAAATACTGTTTTTCCTCCAAATCTTTATTTTCTTTAATCTGCTGAATCAAAGCTTCTCTCTGGCAAAGGAGAGATTCTTTATCAAGAAAATTACTTTTTAATGTTTCTATTTCAGTTAGTAAACTATCAAGATAATCTACAAAGGCTAAAATATTATAATCATTCTGTTCGTTTAAAAGAGCTACTCCACCACATTTTTTAACTAATGCCGAATTAATTGTTTCAATATTTCTTTTGAATTTTTCATTTTCTAATTTCAATATATGAGCTTCATGCTTAATAGATACTGTTTCACTCTGATGTTTTATTAACTGATGCTGAAGAGTTTCACATTCATCTGACTTAGTATTACATAAGGCCAAAACATTTTCCTTTTCACATTTCAAAATATCTACTTCTTTGGCTAATAATGCTAATTTATCACTCAATGCTGCACATTCTTCAGTTTTCTTAATAATTTGCCTATGAAGTTCTTCCAGCTCTAGTCCCTGAGATAATAATGTAACATTTTTTTCTTCAACCTGATGTGATAATTGCTGACCAATACCTTGAAGCTTTACTAATTCTCTCTCCAGTGCTACCATATCGGCTTGCTTTTCTTTTATTTCTTTTAATAAGGTTTCATACTGCCTATCTTTTTCTTCTAGAGATTTTGATTTTTCATTAAGATCCATTTCTAAGTCTTGAATTTGTTTTTGCAATGACAGCATTTTTTCTTTCTCACAATTAAACTGCTGGACCATTTTACTATATTCTGACTCTTCCTTTCTTAACATTTCTTCTTTCGCCAATTCTCTATCTTTAGCAACCTTCAGCTGTTTATTCAATGATAGTATTTCTTGATGTAATTGTTTTGTCAATTCAGTTTTTTCTGAGAGCTGCTCACCCAACATTTCACACTTCTTCTCTTTCTCTGTAATCAAATCTTCTTTTTCTTTCACAAACATGGAGAGTTCTTTAACTTTATTTCTTAATTTTCTTCTATCCTGTTTAATCTCCAAAATCAATTGTTCATGTTCCTTGCCACTACCGATTATTTTACTTTCCATTTCTTCTATACACTGAGCACCCTTCAACAGTTCACATTCTTTTACATCCAATAATTTGGATAAACTCTCATTCTCATTGACCAGCTGTTGCTTTTCTTTCTCCATTACATGCATCTCATTTCTAAGATCTTCAGTCACTTTAATCTGACTTGCTAAATCTTTTTCTTTCTGTTCAACAGCAGCTACCAACTGCTTACTAGTCAGGATGTTAGCTTGTTTTTCCATGTCCAGCTTATTCATTATTTCATGTTTCTCTTGTAGCTCGTCTTTTATTTTTTTACATTCCAATTTTTTGTTATCCAGTTCACCAATAAATTTTAGTTTTTCTTCCTCATGTTGCTGTTCGATAGCTTTAAGCTTGTCTTTTAATGACATTATGACCTCTGTTTTTTCTTGTACAGACTTTTTGGCAATTTCTAGATGTTCAGCATGTTCAGCAAGCTGTCTGGATACACTTGACAATTCTTCATCTTTTTTAGCACTTTCCACTATTAGTTGATTATATACTTCTTTTACCGATTTCAATTCATCTACAAAACTTTGTTCTTTGTTTTCTCTCTCTTGCAACAAATTGTTTAATTTCTCTTTTGCAGAGATATGTTCATCAAGCTGGATTCTAAGTTGGTCTGTTTCCTCTCTATATTTTATCTCTGCTTCTTGCACTTTTTCAGTTGATTTACTTATTTGTTCTTTAAGCAATTTAATTTGTGACTCACACTCCAAACGCTGATTACTATATGCAATATCATGATTCTTCATTTCAGAATGAAGTTCTTTAATTGATTTGCTTGCTTCATTTATTTGCTTAGTAAGATCCAGATTTTCTTTGGTTTTAGCTTCATTTTCAACTTTTACTATTGCCAGCTCTGATTCTATTGTTCTTAACTTTTCATTAAGTTCTGAAAATTTTATGCTTGCATCTTTCATATCAGTTGTTTGCACATCTTTCAACACTTGGATTTCCTTTTCCGCCTTGGATAGTACTCTTTCCATGTCCCGTATTTCATCTTCTTTGCATCTGATCTGTTCAGAATACTCAGACATATTCAAAGAAAGATCAGAAATTTCTTTGTCCTTTTCAATCAACATTTCCCTGAGATTGTCAATTTCTCTTTCCCGTCTCTGCAGATCTTGAATAAGTTGAAATCTTTCTTCTAAATGACTTGTGTTCAGCCTGTCAAGTTCTTCGTTTGTCTGTTCCAGGTCCTGTTGTATCAACTGCATGTCTGCATCTTGTTTCGTAGTCTGGAAACAAAAATGATAAATTTAAGTATTTACATCGTCGTTGACCAAAACATGTAGTGTAAACCAACAATACAAGAGTAAGACCTTTTCCCTTTACTCTTTCTCTTTACGATGGCAATGATGGCTTGGGACCCGGGTACTTACGGGACCGCCTGTTGCCACCATTAACCTCCAACCGACCGGTGCGCTCCCACAGGGCAGGCCTCCTCGGGGTTCCACCGTCGGGCCGATGTCACCTGACAGCCCCGAGGGTT